>JANIVI010000002.1:0-121212 GCA_030555755.1 Wickerhamiella kazuoi | reverse complement strand
GGGGGGGCGGGGAGGTCGTTTCCCCAGGTTTCCTTCCCAGTCAAGATCCGAACAAAACAATGTCCGCGAAGCAGCTGCTGCAGCCCCTCATCAAGAAGCCGCTTTTCCTCGGTATCAAGACCACGTGCCCTTTCTGCAAGAACGCCTTGGCGCTCACAAAGTCGAAGGGTGTGACCCCTGAGATCATTGAGGTGAACACTCGTGAGGATGGCCCCGAGATTTGGAAGACGCTCACCGACATGACAGGCCAGAAGACCGTTCCCTTTGTCTACTCGTTCGGCAAGTTCATTGGCGGCTCCACCGACCTCAAGAAGCAGCCGGACTCGTTCTGGGAGGCCATCAAGAAGGCACAGTCTTAGATAGCCCGTGCGAATTTCCTGCAGAAGCTTCTTTGTCACTTGTAGTTTAGCATCGTATAGACTAGCATATTTGATTTTCCAATCACGGCTGTTCTCTTCGAATGGCCGGGCTGCGGTTGGCTATTGCAGTAAACGGCATAGCAGGGTGTGCAAGTCGTTTGGGTTCCATAACAGGGTGTCTGGGTCGCGAACGTGTATTACCCTAAAGCGAGTACCCGATTCAACAGCAAGTTAGATAAATAACGCACATGTGTGTGTATGTGGGGCCCCGCGTCTTCAAAGAACGTCCATGGAAAGCAGAATCAACTTGCTGCAGGCTATCTAGCTGTCTCCTGCAGTCTCATGCACTCGACACCATCTTGCATGACATCCGGCGCTGGCTCACTGACTAGCAGCGCCTTCCGTATGTCTCCAACGGATCTGAGCTGGTGCTCAGACCCAGCAACCTGCACTCAGCATAAGAGGTGGGTGACTCGATGGATATGCTATGGGTGCTATATCTACGCTTTTTTATTTGCAAGCGCCACCAGGGCGTCCATCTCGCCGCTCTTCTCGCTCATGCTGTAGAAGATGCCGTCCTTCTGTTTGAGCAGCTCCGCGGGTGTGCCATACTGAGCCACCTCACCACGCTCGAGCACGAGAATACGATCATAGTCCGCAATCGTCCGTAAGCGGTGAGCAATCGTCAGAATTGTCACATGGCTAAACTCCTCTCGAATCGTCTGCTGCAGTTTCGTGTCTGTGTCGTAGTCAATCGACGCCGTCGCCTCATCCAGCAAAAGAATTTTGGAAGACCGCAGAACCGCGCGTGCAAGGCAAATCAGCTGTCGCTGACCCTGGCTCAGGTTGGCGCCGCCCTCTGCGACCTCACTGGAGAGGTCCTGGAACTGATTTGCATTTTCGCCCGCCACCGCAGTGTACTCACGCGCAGTCGCGGCCGTTGTGCCACGAGGGACCAGGCCGACACGGCTCAGGGATGTGAAAACCGCGTCGTCAGTGTGCTCGTTGAAGGGGTCGACATTGCTGCGTACTGTGCCGTTGAATAGTGTTGGATCCTGGGGGATAATAGAGAGTTTGCTTCTCAGGTCACCCAGACCAATTGTGGTGATGTCAATCCCATCAATCACAACACTGCCGCCTGCAGGCTCGAGGAGGCGGAAGAGAGCTGTAATAATCGTCGACTTGCCAGCACCCGTGCGACCCACGATACCAACTTTCATACCGGACTCAATCGCGAATGACACATTCTTGATAACCATGGGGAGGTCATCACCGTAGCGCAGCGACAGGTTCTTGAACTCAATCTCACCTTTCTGAGGCCAGCTGGTAGGGGGGCGGCTTTCGGGGATCACGTCCGCGGCCTCCTGATCTACGTCAACGTACTCCTCGATACGCTCCACAGAGTTCATGTCAATGGCAACCTGTGAGGCCATACGGGTAAGCCACAGAACAAGCGTGCCAAGTTGGTTCGCGTACGAAAGTACGAGACCCGCGGCGCCAGCGCTGACACGATTGTGGTTGTAGATGAGCACAGCGGCAGTGCCAGCAAAGACAGAGCTCGAGATCGTGGAACACCAGAACGCCAGCCATCTGTTGGTCAACCATAGGTAAAAGTACGGGCGGTGAGCGCGGTCGACGGAAGTCCAGTTCGCGTTCAAGAATCGCGTTGTCTCGCCAAACGCACGAATCGTAGCTGAGCCCGTAAGAATCTCACCGAACTCTTGGAAAATCGGGGACCGAGAAGTTGACTCCATACGTTTGAGCTCGCGCGAGCACTGCACGTATGAGACGCCCACGATGTAGTACATCCAAAAGATAAGCAGCAGGAAAGGGACGATGTAGGGGACGAAGTAAATCAGGACCACAACGACAGCAATAGCGTTCAGGAGCATATGGAAGAGGAGCATAAGCTCAGGCATGAGCTCTTGGTCGACAGTTTCAATGTCCTTGCTGAAACGGTTAATAACACGACCGACAGGCGTAGAGTCGAAAAAGCGCGTGCGAGCGTGGATAACTGACTCTGTCAGCTGATGGAAAAGCTCACGAGAGGCATGGACCGCGCCCATGTATGCCACATAGTCTCGAAGAGAGCCCAAGATACTGGCAGCCAGACCCACAATCATATAACCAGTAATCCAGTAGCGAGCTGTGTGAGGTGTCTCCTGAACAATGAATGACTTGACTACACGGAATGCGGTGACTCCAAGCTCACGGCTGGCAGTGATTGAGCCGCCGGAGGTCCAAAGCTTGACCCAGAACTGCTGCAGGTAGTCTCCAACAGGTGCAGCAACTGAAACAACTATCAAAAGCACCCACCAAGGAAACGAGCCGAGTGCACCAGCATAGTGTGTGTATGTGGAGAGCTGGATGTTGCCAACCCCACGCTCTTCCTCGGGAAGCGCATTCTCACTAACCTGGGCGTTGGTCTCTTGGGCAGTGGGTGGCTCAGACTCGGCGGATGAAGCCGGATGGCTGGAGGCGGCTGGTGTCGCTTGCCGAGTAGGCGCCTCAGACTGTTGTGCACTCTTTATGACGAGATCATCTGTGCCGAGGTGGCCCTGCTTGCCCAGTTCTGAAGGGGGACCTTGCGCAACAACGTGGCCATTGTTCATAACAACCACATGCTCAGCCTGTGAAACAGTCAAAGCGACGTTATGAGAAACAAGGATGACCGTACGGCCAATACTGATGGGTCCTCTCAGGGCCACGCGGTAAAGAGCCTCAGCCGTGTGGGAGTCCACGGCCGACAAACAGTCGTCAAGGATCAGGTAACGTGAGTGCGAGTACATAGCACGGGCCAGCGAAACACGCTGCTTTTGGCCACCGCTCAGAGTGATACCCTTGTCACCAACGAGCGTCTTGTCGCCATCGGTCAGAATCTCAAAATCACGCGTCAGCTGGCAGGCCTCAATGACCGCATCATAGCGTCTTTGATCGAAAGGAGCAGCAAACGTAATATTGTTGCGAACTGAATCGTTGACGAGCCATGCTTGCTGCGCACAATATGCAACAGTGTTGGAAAGGCCAGTGGCACGGTCGACCTTGGTGAGATGGCGATTCAAGGCAACAGGAAGGAAAATGCGGCCGGACTCCAGATACATCTCACCAAGAAGGGCCATGAGAAGCGAAGATTTGCCCGAACCCGTCGGACCGACGACAACATTGAGTGCACCCTCCTTGAAAGATACATCAATGTTTCTGAGCTTGAAGGCAGAGGGGTCGAGGCCAGTCTTGTCCCAGCGCAAAGTACCCTTTTCGATACCAATGAAGGGCGAGTCGGGACCGCGAGGCTGCTCGGAGTGGAGCTGCTGGTACTTTGGCGTCTCGTTCACCTTCAAAAACTCATTAATACGGTCGGCAGAAACTTTCGATGAAACGAAGCGCGAAACATTATTCGCCAAGTCCTCGATCGGGTAACGAAGCACGTTGAACACTGCGAGCGCAGTGAACGCCACCGAACTAGTGAGCTCCTTGCCCTCAAGCACAATGTAACAGATGAAAGACACAGCAGTAAAACCAAGAGGTAGCACGTAGAAAATGAACGCGCTAAAAGTCCACCATGTGTAACGGGCACGAAGAAGCTGCAATTCTTTGTCTCTCAGCGTGTAGATTTGGTTTGCGAAGCGGCTCTCCCACGCAAAAAACTTGATAATACGAATAGCAGAGAGGAGCTCATTTGTCTTGTCAACGCGCTTGTCAGTGACTGCCATCATGCGCTTATCAATGCTGGCGAGTCTTCGAGCAAACGCGTAGTTGATAGGCAGACTTAGCAGCATAACAGCGACACCAGCAAAGGCACTCCAGCTCAAAATCTGGAATAGATAATAGACAGCGACGATAACAGCGACAGGACTTGCAACGAGGTAGTGTGTATAAGCGGCGAATTCAGCGAGCTTGAAAGAATCTACACTCATAAGATTGAGAATAGAGCCAATATTGCCCGCAACGTACTTGGTATCCGCATCCTCCCCGTCCTCCTCGCTATCCGCATCGGCTTTCTTTTTCGAGCCATCATCCTGAGTGCTGACCTCTCTGTACAGAGCCTTCTTGTAGATCTCACCGATGATCACCGCGCGCACGAATACAGAAAGACGTCTGCCATGATAGTAAGCTTGGTTTTCAAAGACGTACTGCAAAAGCAAGGATAGAGCAAGACCAAATACCATCAGCCATGCGACGCTTTGAGTCAGTCCGTTAGGAGACTCAATGTAGCGCAAGATCAGGTTAATGAACATACTTGGCACCAACGACATAATGGCGCCTAGAACTCCATGGAAGATAACCAGAAACACGGTTAGCGAAAAAGCCTGAATAATGCGCAAGACATAATGCCGGTTGGGGTTGGTCTTCGAGTAGGCCTCGAAAATCTTGTAGCTGTGGGCGCTCTCACGTAGTTCCCAGACATCTTCGAATTCCATACGGCTGTTTTTGACACCAAGGATCATCTCAACATTCCAGCAGCACAGGCATGTACGCAGAAGAGAGCTTGTAGGTTCGAGGGAAGGCTTCAGTCCAGGCTTCATGTAAATGCGAGCGCGGCTGTCACCCATCGGGGATGTGATGATGATGAGCCACCGGAGCGCATCAGTCACAAACATTGCGTATATGATCCAAGCCAGAGACGACTCATTGACGGGCTCATGGCGGGCGCTAGTATCATAAGCATTAATGGCGGCAACAATGAGACTCACTGTGTAAAGGTAGGCGGTCTGAGAGAATGGGGAGCCTTTCAGCGGCTGTGTGCTGTTCATAAAAATTGTGCGATAAAGCACAAGAAGAAACACATAGCCAGTGAATGCCACGTACAAAAGCGTGGTATTCGGCGAGTACCTTAGATAGCCGTCCGAGATGGCTGGGGTCACCCAGCCCAAGATGCTGAAGAGAACTTGACCGAGACTAAGGATAAGCTCGCAGATTAGTCTAAAACGATCGGAGATGGATTTCCCGCGGACCAGAATATAAGAAGCGGGGTCGGAGCGTTCCTTGGGCTGCTCAATGGGCGAATCAGGATCATCGTTGTCGACAGTCGTAAGCGTGCGCGAGACGGTCGATTGTTGAATCGACAAAGACGCCACCTCCGCATCGTCAGAGAGCAGAGGACGATAGTCTGTGGTAGATTTCTTGCCTGAGAAGCGCACGATAAGCGCGCGAATGAGAGCGGGGCCCACAGAAAGAACGGTGTACAGGCCGAAGACTGACAGGGTGATCGCCAAAGGGTAAAACTCAAAGTATCGTTGCAGATGACAGCGCTCCAGACTGGGGCCATCCCAAAAGGGGCCCGAACAGCCTGAGCTGCTGTTAAACGCCGCACGAGACGCGGAAATGCGCCCGTGAGCTTCAAACGACGACATCCTGGGGAGTCCGAGAGGTGCTCAGGCGATCAAGATGTGCCTCCAGAGAAAGGTATTAGAAATCCACCTGCAGGCTTATGCAGGCGGATGCTGCAGTCATAGGCTCTGCGGCACCAGCGCGACCCCGCACGGCGACACCAGAGGCGACCGGAGCGCTGCTGTTTCCACACTGTTAAATATATAATATTATCCCTCATATCGGATAACTCTGATAGGTTTTGACTAAATCCCAGGCTGAGGCGACTTGCTGATCGTTGCGCCAAAATCAGGTTTTGGCGGTGTCAGACTCGCGTATCAGGCTTCAGGCTAATCCGGAAGCCAGGGCCCCGCCAGCTTAGTGAGATACCGGAACTGGCGCTGCAGGCGGCCATGTATGGACTACAGAGCATCGGCTCGCGGGCGCTGCATGCCGGCCTTATCAGGTGACATTATATAACGCGTATCACGATGTGGCACTGGCCTCGGCATAGGCGATTTGTGCAAGTTATCTGCTACAAGGCGTGAGACAGAACTTCTCAGTACCTTTTAATCAGTTAAATACGTAGTGTGTGATTTGCTGTGGATATCGCTTCTCGCTGCAAACCTGAAAATCATGCAAAAAAAACTGCAGCACCTTCTGTTCTCGTATGGTCTCCCACTACAATACTTGGTAAGGCTCTCAGATGGTTCAATATGACTGATCGGACGGGAAGTCTTGCTTTCATCTGGATATGGCCGCAGCCGTCAGAAATGGCTAGCAGCCTATGATATAGATCCTGAATCGGTAAACCCTGCTGTTTCTGAATCCGGAGGTTATAGAATGATTGGGGCCAATCTATTAGAGCTCATTTACAATTGTTACGGTACCGGTACTATCAGAGTCCGAGGGCTTGTAGGCGGACGGAGACAGCGTTGGCGTGGCCGTCGAGACCCTCTCGCTTCGCGAGAGCCACCGTTGCTGGGCCGATGTTCTTGATGCCCTCTGGTGTGAGCTCCTGGCTCGTAATATGTTTCAGGAAGGTACCCGTGTTCACACCTGAGTACTGATTAGCGTAGCCATAGGTGGGAAGCGTGTGATTCGTACCTGACGTGTAGTCTCCACATGATTCTGGCGACAGAGCGCCAACAAACACGGAACCGGCATTCTCGACATACTGCACGAGATCACGCGCGTTCTCGACCTGGAGAATCAGGTGCTCGGGCGCATACTGGTTCGATAGGCGCATGGCCTCTTCGCGACTGTTGGTACCAATGATGGTGGAGTGCGCAATAGCCTGGCGGACAATCTCAAAGCGCGGCAGCGCGCGTGCCTGACGGTCTAGCTCAGCCTGAAGCTCGCGCACATCATCGCTGGTCCAACCAATTGTAATCAGAATGACCTGCGAATCGGGTCCGTGCTCGGCCTGCGATAAAAGGTCTGATACAACGAAAGGTTTGCTGGCTTTGGCATCGGCAACCACGAGCACCTCGCTAGGCCCTGCGGGCATGTCTATGCTGACCTGCGCATTCACATCGGTCTGCACAAGCATCTTGGCCGCGGTCACGAACTGGTTGCCGGGGCCCAAGATCTTGTCGACCTTGGTTACAGATTCTGTGCCATAGGCCATGGCAGCAACTGCCTGGGCACCACCGGCGAGCACAATCTGTGATGCACCAACCTTGTGAGCCACGTAGACAACTTCGGGTGAAAGTGAGCCATCGGCACGTGGCGGCGACGCAAACACAATGTTCTTGCAGCCAGCCACGCGCGCAGGTACACCGAGCATAATCGC
This sequence comes from Wickerhamiella kazuoi, assembly GCA_030555755.1. Classification (NCBI taxonomy): domain Eukaryota; kingdom Fungi; phylum Ascomycota; class Dipodascomycetes; order Dipodascales; family Trichomonascaceae; genus Wickerhamiella; species Wickerhamiella kazuoi. Next base: position 113,751 of record JANIVI010000002.1, on the reverse strand, counting down.
CGTTGACGGCAGGATGGCCGAACCGCCAGGAACGTACAGGCCAACGCGCTGGATTGCGCGAGCAAAGCGAGAGCACACAACGCCAGGGGACGTCTCAACGGCAAGGGAATTCGTGAGTTGCGCCGAGTGAAACTTTTCAACATTGGCAATCGCCAGGTCGAGTGCAGCTGCTAGCTCGGGCTCAACGGCATACGATTCAGGTGGGAAAGGCGCCGACAACACAGGCGTCTGCAGTTGCGCGCGGTCAAATTTGGCCGTTAGCTCAAGCAGCGCGGCATCGCCACGTTCGCGCACCTGATCGATGATCGGCCGCGCAAGGTCGAACGCCTTGCTCGACTGAGCCGGGCGTTGCAGCGCGGCTTTGACGGCTGCTATGTTGTGGCCCTCGATTACCTGCATAGCGATCGGCGCATCAGCGTCGGGGGAAGTGGCAGCAGCAGGAGCAGGCACAGGTGCGGGCGAGGCCTTCTGAGCGGTGCCGTTTGCTGCTTTGCTGTTTCCCTGCGAACCGGCGACCGCTGTCTTGGGGGCCGCAGCGGCAGGCGTAGCCGCACTGTCAGAATTAGCCTTCTGATCGATGACAGCCGCCCACTTGGGCTTGGCATCACCCTTGCGGCGCGTCACCTTGAGCGACTTGGCATCGAGGTTGTTGTCGACATCGCGCAGCGTTAGGCCATTCTTGGCAAGCTTGACGGTCAAGAAATACATGAGATCGGCCGCCTCCCAAGCAATTTCAGACGGCGTTTGGGCCTCACATAATTCCTCGGCTTCCTCCATGATCTTAGAGTTGAGCAGCTTGGCGTCACTGAACAGGCGCTTCGTGTATGAGCCCTCCTCAGCATCATTTAGGCGCTGCTGAACCGTGGCCTCCGTTTTGACAAAACCACTAGCCGGGCCAAAGCACGAATATGTGTTCAGATGGCAAAAGCCCTTGCCGTCCTGATAGACGGAGAACATAAGCGCGTCTCCATCGCAGTCGACCTTTATGTTGATAAGCCGCTGCGTGTGACCTGAGGAGGCACCCTTGCGCCAGAGCCCACGCTTGCGACTCCAGTACACACCCGTGCGCGTGCGAATCGCCTCAGTGATACTCTCCTTGTTCGAAAAGCAGGTACCGAGCTGCTGATTGTACTGGTCGACAACGGACGTGTAAAACAGACCGTCATGGCGATCCGTGTTTAGACGCGAAAGCAGGATATCCGCGATCGGAATCTTGTTGGGAGCCGCAGCCGGGTCAGCTGTCATGTGTTCAAAATCAATGATCGGCACCGCAGGGCTGATGTCGCGGTACACCTTATCAGCGTTGTCAACGAATACGCGAACAAAGTTGCCTGTCTGAGGGACCAGAGTGTCCGCTAATGTGGCAATCTGCGCTGCTGCTGCTGGTGCTACAGTATTAGGCAACACCACGCCACCGACAAGGCCCTGCTCGACAAGTTCCTGACCGCTTGCTTCGTTGCGCACGGTAACCACGAGGCGCTCGGCAGGAATGCCTGCAGAAAGATACTCGGCTGCCAAATGGTCAAGCACAACCAGGCTGTGCACGCCAGCATTCAGAAGCCCCACGGCAGCATCCGCACTAAAGTCGGCAGGCACACGGACGTGGAAGATGAGCTTTAGCAGATGCTCAGAAAGTAGCACTGATAGCTCGTCAACAGCGATATCCTGAAGGTCGATTAGTACTGCACCGCTAGGCGAACCCTGCTCGAGCTGCTCGAGTGAGTGCACAGCCGGAAGCACGAATAACATCGGGAAATTGCAGGTGCAGCTGTCGGTTCGCTAGCCGTGCCCAGAAATTTATTAGTACCTGCGCCAGCTGATGACTCACGCCACACGTTAGAGACCTGAGATCTGTGCGGTTTCGGTCTGACCTGCGGCGCCTCAGGCTTGGTCACCGTACTGGCGGGAGAGGGCCGGCAGCACCCTAGGGACCACAACTCTGGGTCACTCAGTGCCCACTGGCCCTAGAACACACAGGCAGGGACGCAAGGCGGGCATCCCTCACAGGCAGTGCTATTTTGTCTAGTCGTATCATAAATACGTCACCTATTAAATACGGGACGTTGCAAGAAAATGAAAGGAGCAAAGTCGGGATAATGATCGCGCCACTCTGCTATGGGCTCCGCACAGGCCCTCGCGAGACGGCGGCCGCCCTAATTCACCAGGAGTGGCGCGCAAACTCCGACCCAACACATAAATATATAGCCGACAAAACAGCAAGCTTCAGGCACTATCGTCAGCCATCTCGTCGTCGTCGGACACGTAGTCGTCTTCATCGGACGCCTCACTCTCGTACCAGAAGTCTTCGCTGAGCGCATCCTCTTTGCTCTCGCCGACAGCAGCCACGTAGGCGGAGGACTCACCTGTAGGCATCACGAAATCCTCAGGGATGTTTTTCTTTGAGGCAAGAACATCCTTGGCCACGCTCTCATCGAAGGAAGCGCGGTCCTTGCGCCACTTCACGGCGGCATCGACGTTCGCCGGCGAGTTGATGTTCGGGTCAGACAGCAACGATACGATGGAGATAAGGACCGTCTCGACAGTCTGTGCGGGACTCCAAGTCTCTGCATCACGCTCACCGGACGTAGGGTCGCCTGAGCGGTGCAAAATGGAGATGCAAACGTGTCCGTCACGGTACACATTGGGGTGGTAGATGGCGGGTGTAAAGCGAAACTTGGGCGGAGAGTAAGGGTAGTCGTAGGGAAAGTCCATCTGGGCTTTGAAATAGCCACCATGATACGGCGAGTCTTCGCTGAGGACCACAACGCCCACATTCCACCTGTAAATGTCGTCGTCAATAAGGGAGATGTGAAACGACGGAATCGAGGTTTTGCGGTCTGTGAGCAGTTTGAACTGCTTCATCAAGATCGTGGACGAGCTAGAGTTCCGTGAGGACTCCATCTCGAAGGCAGTAATGGCTTCGGGGTGTCGACTGTTGACGCGGTGTCGATTTCGGCGCGCTATGAGCCGTGTGTGTAGAGGGGAAAGCGCCTAGCCCTCTAACGTAATGGGTATGGACCACCAAATGTGGAACTCAGCAGAAGTGGCTTATGAAAGGAATGACAGCATTCCAAGAGCGCCAAGTCGAGCACGGGGAGCGAAAAGGAGCCTAAGTGTTACTTTTTCGAGGCTATATGAGACGTTTTGTATCATAATACTCTAGTCGCTATGCGAAGTCCACGAGTTCATCCAGGCTTTGTGTCCAGTATGCATCATGACGTCTGTGCCCAGATACCTCCGCCTACACGATGCTTGGTCAGAGACATTGGATAAGGCTGCCAGGGCCGGTCGCTACTTGGCCGCCGGCGGCTAGGGCGTTTGCCATACCCTGTGACCAGACAAAACGTTCAGTGCTTCGAAGACCATGCCTCGCCAAAAGGTGTCATGAGGGCCCTCAAAAAGCCGGCAAAAAGCCGAAATACGCTAGCATATAAACCAGGCCCCGAAACCAATGTCCGTGAAACATCGATGGCTCCACGACCCACGCATAGGCGGGTGTGGTCTGGACCGGTAGCGGCGGCTAGTAATATGACCGGACCCGCCAACGCGCGGAGGTTCCGCTTTAGATAATGCACGGCCGCTCACGCCCCAACCCTGTCCCGATCTGAGCCGGGGACTCCCCCAGGTTTGTCAGGCACTAAGGCAACAGCTGCACCTGACGGCGAGTCTACACATGCCAGTCGTCGTGCCCCCGTTCTTCAATGCACTGAGTGGCGCGGTCGGCGGCGCATTCGCAAATCTATGTGTTTTCCCGCTAGATCTCGTCACAACGCGTTTGCAGGTTCAGAACAAGATCAAGAGCGACACTCATTATACGTCCATTGCCGACGCGTTTGTCAAAACGTACAAAGAGGGCGGCATTGCGGAGTTTTATGAGGGAGTGGGCAGTGACACAGCTGGAACTGTGTTACAGAGCTTCCTATATTTCTTTGCGTACGATTATCTCCGCAATAATCGTCTCAAGCAGATACGCCTGGCTACAAACAAGGTACCGAGAACGCTTGCCGTAGGCGAGGAGCTAGCTATCGGATCGCTCGCAGGAATCTTCTGCAAGGCAATTACTTCCCCGGTCTCAAACATTGCCATTCGCCAACAGTCAGCAAGGCTAGTTGAAGGTAAAGAATACTCAGCACTCGAGGTGGCCAAGGAAATATATGAGACGAAAGGCATCACCGGTTTCTGGGCAGGATACAAGCCTACGATCCTGTTGTCTATCAATCCATCGCTGACATATTACTTCTACCAGTCACTATTTGCCAGACTGATCCCAAGGAAGCGCCAGAATCGCGCCACGACGCTGGAAGTTTTTCTCATCGCCGCAATTGCTAAGTCTCTTGCCACACTTATCACGTATCCGATCATCCTGGCGAAGACGCGTAACCAAGTCGAGACAGAGGACAGCAGCCTGCCGTTCTACGTGGCGCTATATCGCACGTACAGGCAGGGGGGCGTCCGCGCGGTATACGATGGTGCTGAGTCGCAGATACTAAAGGGCTTCTTCTCGCAAGGCATCACCATGATGACCAAGGACCAGATCACTCAGCTCATAGTCCTGGCGTATCTGAAGTTGTACCCCAGACAGCGGTCCGGCGGCGTCGCAGTCGCATGAAACCATGCGCCAGCCGTCATGCGATGCGGCTGCACCAGGCTGATGCGGGCTGCATACAATTTACTAGATCGTGACGTCACGGTGTCTGGAGAAAGGTCCATGTGTAGGGAGCGACCGTCTGGCGTCCCCCCTATCTCAATGATGAAGACGTGACCACGCAAGCGCTCAAAAACCTGCTTCTCCGCACCCATCACGGCGAGCCTGTTCGTGTCACGGCCATTATGTCAGTATAGAAGTATAGATGCACTGCATATCTGTAGCCCGTTTTCGGTACATAGGTAGTATCTGGTATTGGCGTCCGCATGCAGTTGACATTTGCGTTCGGTCTGCTCCAAAGGCACAGGTCACGCCTGCAGCCAGAGGGCGCAGAGCATAGATGGGCTCTATGCTTGCGTGGCGCAGGAAATTTCGGCAGGGCAATTATTGAGCAGGAGGAGCCGAGAACCCCGCGGTGAAGGGAGCAATGATCACATCTTTCCCCTGCGAGCAATTTTCTCGCGAATCCCCACGTAGCTCGGAACCCTGAGCGCAATGTCTGAAATGGCCACGCTACATCTCACATGCAGGCAGCAGATGTAGGTTGCTGACGCTGCTTCAGGAGGTCGTACCCCGTTTGGGCTGCAGGGCAGCTGTGCCACAACCCTAGAATCAGGTGCGAACCTGCTGCGACGTCTTTGGGACTTGCATGTGCAGCCTGCAGAACCAGCCTCCCCTCATTAAAGAACCAGGGTCCTCTTTCACAAACCCGTCTAGCCAACTACTCCAAAGTGTCTGCTCGGGAAAGCAGGCTAGCTGGGTGCGGAAGGGAGTCCCATTGCACTGCCCAGGCTCCGGAGGCAGGCGTAACCGATGGAAGCAGCTTCATTCTGCTCTGCAGATATGACATGCTGCGACGGCGGGGGCTGGTCTTGCTCGATGGGGCCCGCTGACTGCCCCGTCCTCGATGCGCTCGCCAGCGAGCCTGCGAAATCTCGCCTCCTAACACGCTCATATACCGTTATCGATCGCGGTATGAGTCGGCTCGAGGAGCGTTTCCGCCGGCTGAGCATACCGGGCAGTACCTCCTTGACGCAGGCAGACCAGGCCGCGCTGCAGGCCGAGCAAGACGTGGCGGGTCCGCAGCGGGCGTCAAGGAAAAAGATGCTGCGACTATCCATGCCTGCTCTCGTCACAAGGACGCCGTCTAGGCCCCGCGAAAAGATGAAGCTGGAGTTGGACACATCAAATCCTCTAGTTCTGGATAATATTCCGCCACCTCGGCGGTTCAGCCACGAGTACACGAGCGAGCGCCGGACCTCGAGCGAGCGCAGCGAGCGGCACCTCCGGCCAGCTTCCCACGCAGCTCCTGAAACTTTGCGCCTATCGTCTTCTGCCAGCAGAGATCAGCCGCGGCCGCAGAGCTCTCACAGTGCGAAGCCGAATGCGGAGGGTTGGAATCACGCCCGCCCGCTGCCGCGCGTGCCCGGAAGCACTGGGCAGACGCAACGAGGCACAAGGCCCGAAATTTCCCCCCGTACATCTCCTGTGGCACCGCAGACAGCGCACTATTTCCCGCGCACGACTTCGAGTGAAGACGTTTTCCGCGACATGCCGCTGCTCCAGCCGTGCGTGTCTGCAGAGAGCTCGGAGCAGTCAGAGCCGTCGCTGTCTCCACACAGCAGCGTCAGCTCGCGCTTCATGATGCGGAGAACGCTCCGCGTGGATGATTCGCATATTATCACGCCATCGCCAAACCCGTCGATGCGCGCGTCGGTGCTTTCTCCAGAGTCGGTTTCGGGGCAGTGGTCACCCACCCTGCTGGAATCAGACGTCATGTCGAGCCTCTCACCGCGCAATTCGCTGAAATACCACCCAGGGCTAGTACGTCGCGCCGTGTCGACTAAATCAACCCAGTCTCTGCGTAGTCCGCAAACCCTCGGCTCGGCCTGGGGCGATATTGATGCCGGCATCCCACCACCTGTCCCCGAGCATAGATTCTTCGCACGACGGCCTGAGTCAATAACCACACACCTTGGCCACGCCCGTAGCCGCAGCAATGGCAGTGACATCATGCCGACCGGCATTTTCACGCGAAGGTGCTCCTATACATCTTCACCAGACACCCGCGCATCCATGCACAGGCACAAACAGAGCATGGACTCGGCTGTGTCTGGTGACCTCGCATTACACTTTTTGGAGACTTCCGAGTCGAGCGCAAGCACCTCATATTTCGACAATTACGGCGACCACGCACGCGGCAGAAAAGAGCGCTTCATGCTTGAAGGCTACGTGGACGGTCGTGTGCTACGTGTTGTTAACCCCGACAGTTATGAAGGGCCAGCGCCGCGACGCCCCCAAGTTGCCGAGATAAGCACACGCGCCATTTCGGTCATCAAGAGGGAGCCAAGCCACCAGAGCAGTGTCCTTTACAGCCCCGAGCCCACAAAGTATTTTGTTCCCTCCAAAGCCCTGTTAGCCGAGCAGGAGGAGGCCGAGGCGTCACGGCTCATCATCGTCGGTGAAGACGAGTTCGACTTTACCAACTATTGAGCTGATGTCATTTATTATTTACATCCGTGCTCTTACATTGGCGATTCTTCCCTTGGCGGCGCTGGACGTTGTGACCCACCAGCTCACCAGATTCTTGAAGCGCTCCCAGCCTAGGACTAGCTAGATAAGCCAAGATGTGCATACCATGATTGCTGCACGTTTGATGCGTGATCTGTTTACTTTTTAGATCCTTTCAACGTCTATGCCGACAAAGGCGTCGCCTGCATCATCACCTTGTGAGACATGCAGCCGATACATACGTGCAGGACCTTGGCCCGCGGGGCCTCCGTTTGGCCTTGGCGACTCCTGCAGCCGCCACCTTGACCTCAAGCGCTCTGCTGTCGGAGCCTGCAGCTTGGCAACTCACGTGATAAACCACGTGATCGGGAGGTCTGTTGGGAAGTGGAACGGCACTCCTGCGAGTCGCGTGAAGCTAACAACCCCGACTATCCTCCATATTGGCATGCAACAGCCGTACCTTCAGGGCCAGCACCCGCAGGCGCAGCAATACCGGCATGACCTGCGGCATGCCCAACCTCGCACGAACATGCACCAGGTCAACATGACGCCCGAGGCCGCAGCCATTGCATACATTCAGTCGGTCGCGCCGCCGCACGTCCCGCCGCAGCCCATGTACAAGTTCTTTGCGGCAAAATCGAACGTTCAAGTGTTCTATGGCGGTGGCATTGACTCGGCAATTGATTTTGACTCTCAGGTTAAGCGCCGCACGCCTGTCAAAGACGAAGTCACGGCGCGGCAATCAGCCCATGAGTTCAGCGCGTTTTTGAATGCGGCCCGTAAGGACCGGCAAAAGACGTGGGACGGATACTGGCGCCGGAAGCTCGACCTCAATAACGATATTCTCGAGGCCGAACGCGAGGCCTACACAGATTCGCAGCTGCAGGTCGCCGAATACGACTACAGCGACGACGAGACCCCGCGCCGGCCGCGCACCGCCGCCAACGTGCCCGTGATTCAGCCCAATGTAGGCTCGTTCGATCTGCCCAAGCCGCGTACGGTTACAATCCCGGACCCTCGGGACGTCATGGCGCAGCTTGAGGCGTCGATGTACGCACAGGCGCAAGCGCAGGCGCACGCCCAGGGACACTCCTCTGCGCAGGCGCAGGCGCAGTACCAGGCCATGCAGCAGCACCACATGCGGCGGCGCTGAGCCTGACATGGACGACATGAGCACTTTATGTATTTATATGCCTAGATTATCTGACACGTTTGATAATTTCGTTCCTGCTTTCTGGGAAACCCTACAGCTGCTTCACAGCAGCTTGAGGTGCCGATTTTTGCGCGTCTGATACACGTTGTAGCAGAGGTAGAACACAACCTGAGCGATAACAACAACAATCACGACCATGAGCAGGCTGGCACCCGCGGGCGCTGGCGCGTTGAGGCGCGAGTCGAACGACTCGCGGTGCGAGTCGACAGCGCTCGTGATGTGGCTGATCTTGTTGTGGATGTTTGCGATCTCGTCAGACACCACCTTGTCCTTGGAGCTGGCGGCAAGGCCGCCGACGGCAGCAACGAGTTCGGTGACGCGCGACTCAAGCGCGCTCTGGCGCGAGATCAGGTCATCGACGAGCCGCCGGACGTTCGCCGCCTGCTCACGCGCATGATCGTCCTGAAGACCGTCGATCTTATCAAGCTTGCCCTGCGCGGCAACGTGACCAGTTTCGACGGTGCCGAGGCGCACCTGAAGTTGCGCAAGCTCCTGCTTGAGCGCGTTTAATTCACTGGCATCCACGCCGGAAGCGGCAACAGCAGCCGCGTCCACCGGGGGGTGGGCCGCGGGAGCGCCACCGACCGCGCCGGCGGCAGGCACCGCCGGGATCTCGCCGGCCGCACGCTTCGCTGCGTCTGCCTCCTCATTAAACTTGTTGCGTGGCTGCAGCTTCTCGGCAGCGAAGTGCTTTGCAAGCTCGTCGTCGAGGCCAGGGGCCACAGCAAGACGGTCGACGGCAAACGTGTCCTCGCTCGCGTCGGTATTGCCCGACACGCCGAAGTAGCCAGCGGGCAGCACAACCTTGTCGGTGGCAAAGCATTTCTGCTCATTAACCGTCACGATGAACGCGCCACGGCCATAGCCCATGCGAAGGCGCAGCGGCGACGCACCAATTTCGCGATAGTTTATGCGGCACAATGCGAATGCCTGCTCGGCGGCCTGCGAGAAGCTCGTAAGCTTCACAGTGCCATCATTGAGATGGCCACGGATCGCGCCGGCAAAGTCGCCGTTGTTTCCGTGGTCGTCCCACCCCAAGGAGTCGAGCATGACCGCAAGGCCGTCCCACTTGTCCTGGGATCCATGCACCGGGCCCGGCGCCAGCTTCTCTGAGACGTACCACACGGCAACACCCGACTGTGCGGCACCGCCAGATGCGCCCTTGAACGTGCGCAGCGTCGCGTCGAGCGTCCACTCGGCATAGGGCACTTTCTCGTCGAGCCAGACGGCGCCGGTGGCCTCGGGACGCGCGCCAAGACGTACAACGTCGGTCCCAGGTTTTGCGTCGCCGCTAAACGACCAGCCCGGCTCCGTGAACGGTTTCTCGAGCACGAGCGCCGCGGCCGCGAGCGCCGGCATCATCAGAACCGCTCGCATCGCTGGTGTGTGAGGTGTCTCGACGACCAGCACTGGGGCCCGCAGGTTAGGGCGGGGTAGGGCAAGGCGCGGTGGCCAAAGCCTGAGAATTCAGGGGAGGCGATTGAGAGGCTTAAAGGCGGCTCGAAATATTAGCTGAAAGCAGGTAGAATTAAAATCTCAGATCGTGGAGCCACGCCTTTTGGCCGTCAAAGACCCCAGAGCTGCATATAGTGCTATCACAAGGTTGGACTTCATGCAGGAACCCGTCGGCAGAGCCAGGTGGCTGCAGCACACACAAGCTCCTCCTCCCACCTGGAAGACAGGCCCGACCGCCAGAGCTTCCGAGCCAACATAAGGTTGCCCGCGTGACTAAGTGAATTTTTCAATGTCCTTTCTCGGGCTGGGCGGCAAGCCTGCTACCGGCGGCGTTTCCGATAAGCTGAAGCTTGAGGCGGCCGAGGCCGAACTCGACATGGTTACTGACATGTTTAACCGCCTTGTCGGCGGCTGCCACGGCAAGTGCATCCAAACGCCTTACGGCGACGGTGAGCTCACCAAGGGAGAGGCGTTGTGCCTCGACCGCTGCGTGGCCAAATACTTTGACGTCAACACCAAGATTGGCGAGCAAATGCAGAAGATGGGCCAGAGCTTCATGGGCCGCTGAGCGGCCACAGAACGTCCTGACATGCTTTATTGTATATAGTGATTTTAGTACTCACGACGTGGTCACGGACCCGCTGCCATTGTTGCCTGTGCTGCTGCTAGCACTCTCGCTAGCATTTCCTGCGGCGCCTTTACTGCCGTTGCCGAGTAGGCCGCCGGTGAGATCCCATAGACGCATTTTGATGCCCTCGAGGCTATTGAGCTTAGGGCGCACATCAAGGTAAAACGACGGGCGTTCGGGGACGCGTGGGTCGGGCGCGCCTGTGTAAAAGTCGATCACGTACTCTACCTGGGTGCCACAGCGATCTACGACCCAGTCGTGGCGGTCGAACGGTTTGGTGGCACCAAAGAGCCACATATTCAGCCTGGCTTTGGGTGAAATCTTGGACGAGTCGCCGGAGAAGCGTGCGAGCTTGGGGCCACCACATCTCTCTGAACCCCAGCCGTGCTCCCATCGCAGTACCTCGCCCCACGCCTTCTCGTTAACGGCGTTGTGGATTGGAATTACCGAAGGCATGTCCTCGGCCTCTGGGTCATGATTCTTGCGCTTCATCGCGGAAAAGAACTGCTGCTGGGAAGGGTACACCCAGTTGCCCTCACCACCCGCCCGCGGGATCGAGGAAATCTCACGGTCGGCCGATAGCGACGATGGCACATTCGGCAATGGAGGTAGACCTTCGCCACCGTTCCCATGATCTATTGGGCACGCCGACGGACCCATACTGGGAGCACCAGGCCCCTGCGTGCCAGCACGACCAGCTGATGCAGAGGTGGCGGCTCCACCGGCTGCCCAGGCGGCATGGTCCACGGGGCACTCGTCCTTGGCCATCGACAAACAGCGAGCCACGATAAAAGTTCCCGTCAGCGCTAGGTTATCGGGGAGAGCCCTAACCCATATACAGTGATAGTGACTGGTGAGCTTGGGAGCGCAGTGGTCTGTCTGCTGGCTCAAGCGTTGGAATTCACGTGAGGTATCCGAGCCCCAAATCATCAGCACGCTCGCACTACTTTGGCCCGCGCCAACCCTCGTAGCATATGTCTCTCACAAATACGCGCAGCATCGCATTTAGCGCACCAGGCAAGGCGCTGTTAGCTGGAGGCTATCTTGTGCTTGATCCACAATACGTGGGCTACTCGGTCGCACTGTCCGCCCGCATGCACGTCGTGGCCACTGCTCAGCCGGACGGTTCAAATCGTCTGGAGGTCTTCTCGCCACAATTCGAATCCAAATGGGTTTATGACGTTGGGCAGACCGTGTTGACTGTCGTACAGCAGACACATCCAAACCCCTTCATCGCTGCTGTCCTCACTGTGTGTAAGGCGTACTTTGGCTGGCTTCCTTCAGGCACGCTCACTGTGTACTCTGACTCGGGGTTTCATTCGCAGGCAAATTCGCATCCTGGCGTAAAGCCGCGCTTCCGGAACCACGGACGGCCGATTATCGAAGTTCCCAAAACAGGACTCGGCTCATCTGCCGCGCTCACTGTCGTCGTCACAGCAGGTATAATCGGCCTAGTAAATGACACGGCAGCAGATTCAAGGCAGAGTATACCATCTGCGTTCCTCGAAAAGGTCTACAAGATTGCTCAGATCGCACATTCGTTGGCGCAGGGCAAGGTCGGCTCGGGCTTCGATGTAGCCACGGCTGTTTATGGATCTATTCAGTACAAACGATTTAGCCCGCAGCTCGCCATCTTCGATGATGACGCGTCAAAGCTCAAGCAGCAGATTCAAATGCCCTGGGATGACCAGGTTCACCTGGTTCGCGTCCCACCGAAATACACTCTGCTCATGGGGGACGTGACCGGTGGCTCTGAAACGCCATCAATGGTCCGCAAAGTCCTTGACTGGGCAGCTCGGCAACCTGAGGAGTCAGAGCCTGTATATGCTGCTCTCTCGAAAGCCAATCTTGATCTTATCCACGCGCTCGAGCAGGACGCCAGTAGCGAAGCATTGAAACTGATTATTGACCAAATCAGGGATAAATTGCGGTATATGGGCGAGCGTGCGGGTGTGCCCATCGAACCGGCAGAACAGACGAGGATCATAGATGCCGCCAGCTCCGTGGAGGGTGTTGTCAATGGCGTGGTTCCCGGCGCAGGTGGTTACGATGCCGTATGCATGCTCATAGAATCGTCTCGTCTCGATACGGCGCTTGGAGAACTACGTAAACTGCCTTCTTTGGCTGCCGTTAGCTGGTTGGACCTTAGGTCTGAGGTGAACGGTCTTCTCGCTGAGACCCCCGCTTCTTACTGATGCATCTAAAGTAGTGCCACTACGAAATAATGACAAATAGCTAGCAGTGCTCTGGGCCACGTGTTTCTGCTAGGGGTGACAATGTCGTAATTGTGGGGGCTCTCATCGGCGAGGCGCAGCCCTTGCAGGAGGCAAGAAGCGCACGCAGCCGCATTTCGTCCGGCCGGCTGGTGTCACCGCCAGCCGAGACTGCATGATATCTCCCGGCGAGCTGCTGCCACCTGCATCGAAGCACACCTCGGCCCACGGCTGCGCCCGAGCCGATTACGAATCTACATCATAGCGGATTGATCTCGATTTGTTCTCACGTAATGCTTCTGCGGGCGGCTCGAACTGGTATATATACCCGAACGCCCCAATTAATCCGAAACATCGCATCAATGACCGCCCCCAAGTCATTTTACGAGCTAGCCCCACTGAACGACAAAGAGCAGCCGTTCCCATTCAAGGACCTCGAGGGAAAGGCTGTGCTGATCGTTAACGTTGCTTCCAAATGTGGTTTCACCAAGCAGTACAAGGAGCTTGAGGAGCTGAACAAAGAGTACGCTCCTCGCGGTCTTCAGATCATTGGCTTCCCCTGCAATCAGTTTGGAGGTCAGGAGCCTGGCACGAGCGAGGAGATTGCAGAGTTCTGCTCGGTTAACTACGGTGTTTCGTTCCCCGTTCTGAACAAGATTGATGTCAATGGCAACAAGGCAGACCCTGTTTACGAATACCTGAAGAAGCAGAAGTCTGGCTTTATGGGTTTCTCGGGGATCAAGTGGAATTTCGAGAAGTTCCTAATTTCTCCCGATGGGAAAGTCGTTGACCGTTGGAGCTCGCTTACGACGCCCAGCTCTCTCAAGCCCGAGATTGAGAAGGTGCTCCCCAAACAGGCCAAGGCCTAAGTTTTGATTAATCCAAAGACACACTTCAAGTACATAGCATTATTCAAGTGGCACGCTGTTGCAAGTTTTGTTCTCATTAATTCCACGTCAAAAATCAGCGCCGGGAACGCTTAGCAGCGCGCTCTTGTTCGCGGTCATGCTCCTTCGTGATTGACCCAAGCAGCGTCTGAGCACGGCGGCTAAGTTCCTGAGGCGTGCGAGACAAGAGGAACCAGTCGAAACGGAACAGTGGCGATTCACGGATCGCCTCGCGAATTTGCTCGTAGATGTTGGGGGCATCCAGACCCACCAAGTACAATTGGTAGACAATGAACCTGTCCTCCTCTTCGGAGTAAGTGCGGCGGCTAGCGTGCCCACTGGGAACATCGAACTGGAGCTGCTGCAAGGGAGCCTCACAGCTCTCAACCTTGCGTCTCAGCAACAGCTTCTGTAGCTCAAGACGCTCGGCCTTTTCTTGCCCGGCATCTATCAGGGACATGTAGCGCTCGTAAAGCTCGATCTCAGTATAACGCCTCCAGAATGTCTCGTGGTATAGCTTTACCTCACCCAGAGTCTTCTCTGGCAGATTATTGGCAATCTCCTCGACATTGTCCCTCCCGAAAACCACCATGAGATTTACGAAACTTGTAAATTCACGACGACTCCAGTTGCTGAAGCCTTTACGACTCAGTTGCTTCTTTTCCTCCTGTTCCTCTTCAGTAAGCGGCTCCGCAGTGTTGATCTCGAACTGGTCTAATTGCTGCTCCAGCTCACGTTCAGCAAGGTCTTCAATTGACCCCTCAGCGAGCGGCACCTTGTAGCCCTTAATCTGACGAAAGTATGCCACCTCACGCTCCTGCAGATCATACAGCCTCTGCGGCCAAAACTGATGATCTTGGAGGTGAACGTGTTTAGGCGGGCGGGGAGCCTTTCTCTCGGGCCCTGCCTGTGCTCGAAGCTGCTCTCTGAATGGTGTGATTTCTTTTCGTTCACGGCGCGAGAGATTTATCAACAGCGGGGCCTTGATTTTCTTGGTTTTGAAGTCTTTACCATTCCATTCGTACGTGCTCTCGGATCCATCGAATCGATTTAGGTCATCGAGACCTAACTTCTCATATTTCGAGTTAAGAGACTGTGTGCGCTCTTCACCACGCTCGAGAATATCATCGATGTCGAAATCGTTCCCGAGGGAAGCGTTGGTCTTGTCAAGCACACCCTGTGCTCCGTGCTGAATCATATCCAGAAGGTCATCCTTACTCGCGGCCTGACTTTGCTGCTCTTTCTGTGCGCGGCCTTGTTGAATAACGAGCTGGTCCAGCCGCAGTTTCTTGGCTGCACGCTCGACTACCTTTTCCTCAATTGAATTCTCAGTCACGAATCGGTAGACATAAACCTGCTTTGTCTGACCAATACGGTGCGCGCGATCCATGGCCTGCAAATCAGCTTGTGGATTCCAGTCGGAGTCGAACAGAACGACTGTGTCTGCCGTCACGAGATTGATACCAAGACCACCAGCACGAGTAGTCAACAAAAAGATGAACTTGTCGCTACCCGGCTTATTGTATTCGTCGATTGCGTTGACGCGTAGTTCATGGTCGGTGGAACCGTCAATGCGGTTGTACTTGTAGCCACGGAAAAAGCAATAGTCTTCGAGGATGTCTAGCACGCGAGACATCTGTGAGAATATCAGCACACGGGACCCGCGCTCTTTCATACGAGTGAGCAGTTTGTCTAGCACCAGAAGCTTGCCGCTATTGAAGACGAGATGCTCATCGGTCGTGTAGGGTGGGCCCGGCTCGGCGCCCTCAAAAAGGTAGGGGTGGTTGCAGCATTTGCGCAGCTGCATGACAATGTTAAGCAAACGAGACTTCTCGCGGCTGCCGATCGAGCCGTTTACAGCAGCAATATCACGCTCAAGGATCATCTGATACCATTGGCGCTGCATTTCTGTCATCCCGATGTAGAGATTGACCTCTTTCTTGGGCAGAAGCGAGTGCTCTACTTCGCTCTTAACACGACGGAGCAAAAATGGCTGAAGTACCTTGTGCAGCTGCTTCACAACCTGATCCTGATCGCCCCCCTGAGACTCAAACCATTCGTCAAACACCTGCGAGTCGCTGAATACATCTGGCAGGATGTAATTTAAAAGCGCCCAAAGCTCGTGGAGGTTGTTTTGAAGCGGTGTGCCTGTCACCAAAAGTCTGTTACGAGAGCTGAACATGCGAATGATCTGCGAGAGTTGGGACTCCTCATTTTTGATGCGGTGCGCCTCATCAATAACGATATACTGCCAGGCGAATTTTCGAAACTGTGATTTTTCGCGAAGAACAATCTCGTACGAAGTAATAACCACATCAAAATCACACGTTAATAGCCGATTGTTGATGAGCTCATTGCGCGTCTCCTTGTCGCCCGTGATGACAAGTGTCGAAACCTCTGGGGTCCACTTCGCAAATTCGCGACGCCAGTTGTCCAGAGTAGACTTGGGCACGAGAACCAAATGGGGGCCGTATATTCCGCGAATAAACCGCAGATACCCCAAGAAGGAAACCGTCTGCAGTGTCTTACCAAGGCCCATTTCGTCGGCGAGGATACCTGAGATATTATTCTCATATAGCGATATCATCCAGTTGAGACCCTGAACTTGATAATCGCGCATTTTGCCCTGAATATACGCAGGTGATTCAGTGAAAACCATTGCCTGCGGTTCGTTGGCGTCGTCGTTGAGAAGCTCCGCGTCCTCCTGCTTCTCCGTTTTACGGTGCCGATGGTCGCCCACTTTGGCGTTCTTAGCGCCCTTTGGACGCGCGTCAATGGACGCGTCATGCAAAATCTGAGCAAACTTTTCATCTTTCTGGGCGCGCGCATCGATGAAGTGGCGAAATAGATCCGTAAGCCCGATGAGGTAGCGGAAGCGCTTGGCCGAGTCCTCGATACTACGCTTGTCCAGCTGCTCCTGTTGCCAGTCCACGAAGTAGCCTGCACGCTGCGATGATATCTCATCTGCAGTCAAAACCACTGGCGTCATCGCTCGCGATGTCACCGGAGAGGGCTCCGCTGATTCCTCGACGGACATGTTTCGTGTCTGAGGTAAGGAGACCCCCAGACGTGTCTTGGGGGAGTTCCCGTCGGTGCGGCTACCTCGCCAGATGCTGCTGTCACTATGCTCAGTCACTTAATATATGGCATGCGGTAAAATAAATAGGGGTCGCGCTATTTCACTGGCAATTCCAACTATGTATAGATTATCTAGCATCATGTGTCAACACAAAGGCGTGTCTTGAACGACCGTTCATGCGTGCAACTTGTATAAATAATGGCGACAGAATCGGTCAGCCGAGACGTCTACTGTAGTCTGTGGCAATCCCGAAGTCTTCATCGCGGACGTCGCCGTCTCGAATCATCCGAGCATCCAGGCCTTGTAACGCGTGAGCAAAGTCGAGGCCCGACCTAGGGCCATCCTCTGGTGCAGCCGGCGCTTCGGTCGCCGCAACACTACTTTCGCCAATGAGAACGAATTCATTATCACAATGAGGACAGAACGAGTCCGCCTCGGGGTCAAAGTCGCGCAGATCTTTGCGGAATGCTTTTCTACATTTTTTGCAGATCATCGCGAGATCGAACGTCTTTTTTAAGGGGTGGCCTTCGTTGGATTCATGGCACTTAGGACAGTCATAGAACTTGCGGCAGCAGATTGTGCGCACAGAAATTTGCGCAGTCGGGTAATGCTGGCACATATCCGGTGGGCAGACTCCAGCTTCCAGGTCGAGAGTTACGTGTCGCACTACACGCGCCGCGCGTTCTGCTTGGGACACGCTGACCCTCTCCTGTACGCCGAATTTCTAGAGCGCGCATGGCAGATTAGGCAGCCGCATGAGCCATCTGTGAGTAGCCGTCTGCAAAGCTGATTAATGTAAGGACCCAGAGAAAGCGAGCGCTATTTCTAAGCCGCTCCATCAACGATAAGAGATGTTCAGTCCTGCTACCATGGCAGCTGTCCAGCCCCCAAGTCTAGGAGCGGAGCCGTCTTCTTCAAATGGTGCACCTTTGAGCCCCACGCTACCCGAGCATTGTCCAGGCACAGAGTCTGAGCGTGCCGGACTTGACGATGCGTGCGAGGGCTGTCCTAATCAGCAGATTTGTGCTACGGCACCTAAAGGGCCGGACCCTGACATCCCCGCAATCACGGCTGCGCTTGAATCAGTAAAACACAAAATCCTTGTGCTGAGCGGTAAAGGTGGCGTCGGTAAATCCACTTTCGCTGCGCTACTGGGTTGGGCATTCTCATACAATGAGGACAACGAAGTAGCCTTGCTGGACCTTGATTTCTGTGGGCCCTCGTTGGCACGTATCATGGGTACAGAGGGAGAGCAGATCCACTCTTCGGCCGCAGGATGGACACCAGTCTACGCTGCGGATAACATGGGTGTCATGAGCATTGCTTATATGCTTCCAGATTCTGACGAGGCAGTGATTTGGCGTGGACAGAAAACAAATGGCCTCATAAAGCAGTTTTTACGGAATGTACAATGGGGCCCTATTGACTACATGGTGGTTGATACGCCACCGGGTACGAGCGACGTGCACCTTTCCCTGAACCAGTACATGAAGCCTAGTGGGCTTGACGGCGCTCTCATTGTCACCACACCGCAGGAGGTGGCCCTACTAGATGTCCGCAAGGAGATCAGCTTCTGCCGCAAAGCCGGTATTCCCATTCTAGGTATAGTTGAGAACATGTCCGGCTTTGTCTGCCCTAGCTGCAAGGGAAGGTCTGACATATTTATTCCCACAACCGGTGGTGGCGCAAAACTAGCCGAAGAAGTTGGTGTTCCCTTTCTTGGTGCTGTACCTCTAGACCCACGCATTGGGCAGTGCAGTGACTCTGGCGAAAATTTCCTTGAAGCTTTTCCTGACTCACCTGCATCTACCGCCATTTTGAAAGTGATAGACTCAATCACCAGCCATGTTCTGGGCTTGCCGACTCCAGCTGCCACCCCAGGTAACAGCCCATGACAGATCACGAACACGAACGCATTGCAGATTATGTATAGTATATATGACATTTATGAGAATGATGAAACTAGTATTGGGCACTTCTGGTCCCCACGGAATACTGAACCAGTTAAGAACGCAAGAGCACACGGGCTTGAGAATTATTTTTCTCGCTGCTCAGACGTGTCCGACGTGACTCGTTCGCCACAGACAGCACAGAGGTCATTATGTAAACCCCAACCCTAACGAGAACGAATGTAAGTGACTAACTGAAAAGTATGGGTTCCCCATATTCACTACGAGGTTCACCGCAGCAGCCCGTGCTACCTTGTTCGGTCGCCGCATACTACTGAGAAGGAATATGTCGGACATACCTGCGGATTCTACTCGTCCGAAGACGGAGAAAGAGCTCGAAAAAGAGCGCAAGAAGGCTGAGAAGCTCGCCAAGTTTCAGGCCAAACAGGCCAAGCAGACCCAGGATGGTGCTGCCGCCGCAAAGAAGCCAAAGGAAAAGAAGGTCAAAGAGGCCGAGCCTGTAGCAGAGTTTGTTGACAAGACTGTTCCCGGTGAAAAGAAGATTCTGGTTTCGCTCGACGACCCATCTCTGAAGGCTTACAACCCCAAGAACGTTGAGTCATCGTGGTACGAATGGTGGAAAAAGCAGGGGCTTTTTGAACCAAAATTCGCTGATAACGGTGATGTGAAGGCTGCCGGGCGGTTCGCGGTGCCGTTTCCTCCGCCCAATGTTACGGGCGCGCTGCACATTGGACACGCTCTGACTGTGGCCATCCAGGATACCTTGGTGCGTTTCAATCGCATGCGTGGCAAAACCACGCTATTCGTGCCAGGGTTTGATCATGCCGGTATATCCACGCAGTCCGTTGTGGAGAAGATGCTGTGGAACAAGGAGAAGAAGACTCGCCACGACTTGGGACGTGAGAAGTTCGTGGACACCGTGTGGGAATGGAAAGAAGAATACCATGAACGCATTCGCAAGCAACTCGAGGCTTTGGGTAGCTCCTTCTCATGGTCTCACGAGACGTTTACTTTGGATGAGAAGCGCACGCGTGCCGTCAATGAGGCCTTTGTTCAACTTTTTGAGGACGGCACTATTTACCGCGCCGAGCGCCTGGTCAATTGGTCTGTGCACCTCAACACGACGCTATCGAACCTCGAGGTAGTGAACAAGGAGATTCCAGGCCGCACTGCGATGACCGTTCCTGGCTACGAGGAGAAAGTAGAGTTTGGCGTCATCACGTCATTTGCGTACCCCGTTGTTGGCTCTGAAGAGAAACTTGTCGTGGCCACCACGCGCCCTGAGACTGTCTTTGGTGACACAGCCGTTGCTGTACACCCTGATGACAAGCGCTATACGCACCTTCATGGCAAGTTTGTACAGCATCCGCTGCTCGACCGCCAGATTCCGATTATTACTGATAATATCGCTGTTGACATGGAGTTTGGTACTGGTGCCGTTAAGATCACGCCTTCGCACGATCCCAACGACTTCGAGACTGGTGTGCGTCATAATCTCGAGTTCGTCAATATCATGAACGAGAATGGTACGCTTAACGAGAACGCCGGCCCCAAGTACAACGGTATGAAACGCTTCAAGGCGCGTATCGAGGTTCTCAGAGATTTGGAAGCCAAAGGTCTTCTCATTGAGCAGAAAGACAATCCCATGACCGTTCCTACCTGCGAGAAGTCAGGTGATGTCATTGAGCCGCTCATGAAGCCTCAATGGTGGGTGCGGCAGGGCCCTCTGGCGGAGTTGGCCATCGATGCGGTTGAGAAGGGTGACATCAAAATTCAGCCGCGCTCGAGTCAGAGCGAATTTTACCACTGGATGCGTAACATCCAGGACTGGTGTATCTCTCGTCAGCTTTGGTGGGGTCATCGCTGCCCAGTATACCTCGTCATTATAGAAGGCCAGCCGCGGCCCAGCAGCTCCGACTCATCCAATTGGGTGGCTGGCCGAAGTCTCGAGGAGGCCCAATCGAAGGCTGCAGCCAAGTTCCCCAATCAGAAGTTCACGCTGGAGCAGGATGAGGATGTCCTCGACACGTGGTTCTCGTCCGGCCTTTGGCCGTTGTCAACTCTGGGTTGGCCTGAAGTTGACGGTAACAAGGACCTGAAGGACTTTTTCCCCCAGAATCTGCTGGAGACCGGCTGGGATATCTTATTCTTTTGGGTGACGCGCATGATCATGCTAAGTCTCAAGCTCTCTGGCAAGGTGCCCTTCTCGGAAGTCTTCTGCCATTCTCTCATTCGAGATGCTCAGGGACGTAAGATGTCCAAGTCTCTGGGTAATGTCATCGATCCCCTCGACGTCATTAATGGCACCAGCCTACAGAATCTACACGACAAGCTGCGTCTCGGGAACCTCGACCCCAGAGAGGTCAAGAAAGCTGAGGATGGCCAGAAAATTAGCTTCCCCAACGGGATTCCGCAGTGCGGTACTGACGCCATGCGTTTCGCTCTCTGCGCATACACGACTGGTGGCCGTGACATCAATCTCGACATCTACCGTATTGAAGGCTATCGCAAGTTCTGCAACAAAATGTACCAGGCAACTAAGTTTGCCCTGATGCGCCTGGGATCCGACTATCAGCCGCCTGCCACGGCGACACCCACGGGTAAGGAATCGTTGGTTGAGCGCTGGATTCTCGCCAAACTCTCTAACGCGGCTAAATTGACCGCCGAGCACCTTGATAAGCGCGAATTCATGGAGGCCACAAGCGTTATCTACAATTACTGGCTTTATGAGTTGTGTGACGTCTACATTGAGAACTCCAAGTTCCTCATTCTCGAGGGCACGCCTGAGGAAAAGAAGAGCGCTCAGGATACCCTCTACACATGTATGGTCGAAGCGCACAAATTGATCCATCCCTTTATGCCTTTCATCAGTGAGGAGATGTGGCAGCGTTTTCCTCGCCGGTCAGCCGAGACTGCACAGAGCATCATGGAGACCGAGTACCCCAGCCTGCAAGCGTTTGATTCCAAGGCTGAAGAGGCATACACGCTGGTGCTGGAGGTTGTCAAAAATGCGCGCTCGTTGTTGAGTCAGTACAACATTTTAAAGGACGCCAAGCTGATCATCTCGGCGACTGGTCAGGCCCTTCGCACCGTGACCGAACAGAAGCAATCAATTCTGAGCCTAATTAAGGCAGCAAGCGGTATCGACATTACGTCGGACGCCGAGACTCCTGCCGGCTCTGTGGTCGGGGTTGTCTCTCCTGAGTGCAAAGTTTTCGTCGTGGTAAAGGGACATGTCGACTTTGACGAGGAGACCAAGAAGGCCGAACAAAAGATAGCAAAGATTGAGGGCCTGAAGGCCGGTCTGCTCAAGCAGTTGACGGTTCCCGACTATGAGATCAAGGTCAAGGAGTCTGTGCGCGAACAGAATACCAAAAAATTGGAGAGCTACGACGCAGAGATACAGGGCCTGCAGGACGTTGTCGCAGAATTCAACCGCCTGCGTGTTTAGCGCCCGTCTGGCGTCTAAGTATCCGTGCTTGTAATGCCATATAGTGTACAGAAGTGTATGATGTCGATAACTTAGTTTTGTCTGAATATAAATCAGCGCGCAGACTGCCTTAGGATGTCCAGGGGGAACTTTTGAGCACGTCTGTGCTTATGCGGCCGCGTAAGTCTGAATAAACCTTGAGACAGGCAGGCTCTGCCGCTTCCAGGACGTGTAAAAGCTCGCCCTCGCTGAAGCGCCCGAGACTCTCACACATCACTAAACGTTGCTCGGGGTTCTCGGGGCCACGCTTGTACGCGAAGGCCACCACGTGCGTCGATGTTGCAGAAGCGAGCTCAGCGAGGCTTGGGGTCGTCGTGATGGTCCCGCCAATCACGACAAGCGTGGTAGCTGCCACAAGGCCCGAGAGTGAGATCCCCGCATTTGCAAGCGCGAGCACAGCCGTATTTATCCCGGCTGCGAGCTCGTAGACTGTATGCTCGACGGGCTCGCCTGGTTCGAGGATTTGGAGAACTATCTGAATGAGAGACCGAGGGTGCAATTTGCGCAATATGACAGACTCAAGCGTCGCGTATATTTGATCCTGTAGCAGAACCTCACGGATTGTAGTTAAACCTGTGGCTGGGCGCACCACAAGCTCAAGAGTCGCCTGCGTCGGCAACTCATCACGGTGCTTGACTTCTAACGGGCCATTCACCGAGCAAATCACATGAGTCGCTGGATCGGTACCAGAACGCTCAGATATCCACTCGGCAGAGCCATCACTGTTGTGGAGCACGGGTGGCATGCTGTGGGCTGTTAACAAAAGTCGTAAAGGGCCACCAGTCGCGCCCTACTCTTGACTAAGGGCAGATCGGCCTGGCGCATTTGAAGCTGCATCCCAAGCTAGGCTCACTGCACCTTTCCAGTGACGGGCGACGACAAGATGTTTTGGTGATTGAAGAGAAAAGACAACCTGGTCTCGCGTATGAACTACCTGAGCTCGAAATCCGACGTGAGCGCTCGCGAAGCAGTTATGGCTGGCGCTGCCTCGGGCCTTGTCACACGTTTCTTTATCGCGCCGCTCGATCTGTTGAAAATTCGTATTCAGCTGCGATCTAACCCATATACACCTGGTTATCTGGTCCATACAGCCCGCGATATTGTGCGCAAGGAGGGTGTGCGTGCTTTTTGGAAGGGAAATACGCCCGCAGAGCTTCTCTATGTCACATACAGTTCTGCTCAGTTCATGTCCCTGCGCGCAATTAACAACGGACTCAACTCCTGGGCGCCTACTTCCGTGATACCAGAGGCGGCAAAGCAGTTCATTTCGGGAGGTCTCGCGGGTATGACCGCCACTGCCGTGACATACCCGCTTGATTTCTTACGCACGCGTGTCGCCGCGAACACGACCATCGTGCCCGCGTTGATGTCGACAATCAAGGAGACGTGGGTAACACGAGGTTTTCGCGGGTTTTACCTTGGACTAGGGCCGTCACTTGCGTCTGTATTCCCTTATATGGGCACGTTTTTTGCATCTTACAGTGTGCTACGATCAGCTGTCGACAGTGGGCAAGCTCCGAGCTGGGCTCCAAGTGTCCTGTCCTCCTCGGCGGTGGCTGCCATATTCAGTAAGACGGTAGTGTATCCAATTGATACAATCCGTAAGAGGATCCAGGCTCATGGGCTTTACGAACTGTCATGTAAGGGGCCAACGGCCGTGCACCCTACTTTCTTTGAAATGGGGGGAACAATTCTCAGAACGGAGGGTGTTCGTGGTATGTTCAAGGGCGTCACAATTGCGATCTTCAAAGCGGCGCCAGCATCCTTGTTGACTGTCTACTTTTACGAGCTATTTTTGTCCGAATTGCGACGCCTAAATTCGGGGCCTGCGGCTACATCTTAAGCGTGGAGCATTTTGCAATTGTGTCTAGAGTAAATAAATAACGGATGGCTCATATTTCAAATAGACCAAGCCGACATGGCTCCGGCATCAGCATCAAGCCGATTTTCAAAAACGCGGACTTCCTCAAACTCAAGTGCGGGGATACCGTTGCCCTTCCTGTTGCGCTCCGTATTGTAGAGAGTTTCGTATGAATGAGCCAAAAAGTGCTCCAGCTGGTAGCTGGGCTTACGGAACGGCTGCGACATTATCTTGGCCAACATGGCAACGTTAGGGTGGTAGTGCGTCACAAATGCCTGTATTTCCCACAGCGATGAGTCAATGGCACCGGTCAAAAGCGGGTCGGTCTGCTCAAATACAAACGGGTCACTCTCAGGTCCCTGGACTTCCGTTACGCGGTGGATCATTAGCATGCACGTGGGGTTTCGCTTGAGCTGGTTGTAGATAAAAGGAATCACTGCAACGATGGCACCTGGCGGTGCGAACAAGGCGAGTCGTGCCAAGCGTTTTATTATTGACGCAGGGACCGTCGCTGGAAGATGGCTACTGCTCAGAAAAAGGTCGAGCAGACGCAGGAATCGGGACCGATGGCTTGATACGAGCAAGCTGCCGTCTGCCAGTAAAGAGTAAAGCTTCGTGAAAAACTGTGGGTAGTCCAAGTTGTACTTCTGCATGAGTGAGAATAGGCCGTTCAGTGCCAACAGCGCAATTGAGCCGCCATGGTTGTAAGAGTCGGTCAAAAAGTCCATTAGCAGCTGCGGCTTAGACATGTTTGGAATAACATTGGCGTGCAGAGAGCTCAGGTGTCGCTTCAAAATTGTTCCGCTAATTGGAAGTTCCATCGAAGCCAACCAGGCCTTCTGATAAGCTTGCTTTTGGCTTTGCACCCTAGTAGGATTACCAACACGCTTCGCAACAAACTTCGTCAAAGCAGGAATCCCTGCAAGATACACATTTAACTCTTCATCAAGAGCAGGAATGGGCTCAAGAGCCTCAAATAGGCCTAGAAGTCGGGTAGCCTGTTTTGCGGGATTGGCAGCCGCGCTTTTGTCAATGGCGCTAGGGACAGCTCGTAGCAGCCAGTAGCGCACATCGTAAAACTCCAAATAAGACGACCAGGAGATCCACACGTCTGTCGGTGCTAAAAGAGAAGCAACGAGAAGCTTAGAAATAAATTCCTCCTCATAATCCCTGCGGTACCTCCAGTCTATTAGCACCTTTTTCATGCCAGCCTCGAATGCCGTCTCTGCCACAATCTCGTTTTCGCTGCCAACAAGAATCAAAAGAAGAGCCGCATAGTCGTTTAGCTGATTTTTCAGCCACTGGGTCACTGTCTTCTGCTCTGTGGTGGCCTTTTCCGGCTCCGCCAGCGTGCCGTCCTTAGCAAGCTGCCCGAATACCTGAGTCAGAGAAGATATCAGTCCGTGAATAGCAGTCGGCTGGGCATCGGGAGTGTTTTCAAGCTGCGTTATTAAAATAGCTATCTCATCATAATTGTTGGCGGACGAAACAATCCGTTGAACAACTGACATGAGTGTAGCGACTGTCAGACGCAGAAATAAATTTATTCGTGCCCTCCCGCCTGAAGTTCCGACTTAGTCAGGAAACTAGCATAGCATGGCTTCTATGTGAAGGCACGACTGGTATCGCCGAAAGCTCTTGATCGTGTCACTATGGGAAGCGCTGAATCGAAGCTGTCTGTACATAACAAACTGTCACGGCTGTGGACAGAGAATGATATACCCACCACTGACGTGGCTTTTTGGAACTACATGCTTGGTGCTAGCGTTGGCACTCCGAATGCGCTCTACTCGCTCATAACCGCGTCCGAAATCAGGAAACTACGAGACGAGTTTCCTGAGAACATGGAGACTCTTGTTCAATTGACGCAGACGCGACTGGTTCAATCCACCAATCACTCTGCCCTCGGAGCCAGCGCTGAGGCTCAGCTACTCAGTAACATTCGAATCCTGACGCGAGTGTTTCCCTACATCTACGAGTCGTCGACGCAAGAACATCGATCTTGGATGGAGAGATTTCTATGGGCTTCCCCAAACTGCACAGGTACATTGCTAATTGAAAGAGTTACCGCACTTCTCAACTTTCCCGGCTTCAGTATCCCCATGCATTCGGAGGGCATATGGACAGCAGGCATCGGCTCAGCGATAACTCTGAGAACCACTAAGGGAATGACTGGTGCGCGGATAGAGCTTATTCGTCTACTACTCAGTGTCTGCTCGGAGCCGCTGTACAATCTGCATCCCCGGGGCCTCGATCATGCAGTGAGCGCTGTGCCGCAACAGAACGTTATTTATGTGCTTCTCTCGCTGCTCAACACGACACTGAGACACAATCAGCTTATCTGGAACCGACCTTTTGAAGAGGGCTTCATTCTCGATGCTGCATCACAGCTATCTCGTCTGTCGTTGCAGGCACTTGTCTTGCTTATCACGCACCTACCCGAGGATCCCGGCAAAATAAACCGGTACCGCATGTTTTTAGCAAGAATACATCAACCACAAGACATCCAATTCTTGACTGAGTACCTGATAAGCAAGCTTGAGAAGGAACAGCCTGCTGCGGAGCTCGTGAGCCTTCTTTGGGAACTGATTCAGGCGAACAGCACGTTTCGGGCCCACCTCACTGAGGACAATGCGGCCAGCAGAGAAATCTGTCACGCCCTTGTCATACAGTTCAAGGCTTACCGCTACGCTTCCGAGTGCGAGAACACCTTACGCATTATCAGCTACATCCTGCTTGGCTTGAGCAACAGCCCACAATGGTGTACGTTATTTGCCAGCGGCGAAGTAATATCGCTGCTCCAACCTTTTTCTCAATTTGACACGCACATCCCCGTTCTTCTGGACCTGATGTACAATTGCTCTCCATATCTCGTCTTCAATGCTGAAACGAGTCGCTCGTTTGTTGCTTTTCTGGAATCTCTCAACATAGTGACCACAGGGCACAAGTCTCGAGATCTTCTCAAAGAAACGGTTGTTCGAAGTGTAGAACTGGCACTAGTGGCACATTTTGATGAAAACAAAGTTCTTTTGACTGAGCTGGCAAAAGCAAACTCCGGCGAAAAACTGGGCTCCAAGTGGCTTCAAGAAGTCATAAGCTTATCTGCGCTTCCAACCAACAAGCCTCAGCAAACTCTCGTCAGCTTCCGACCAATTCAGTTCACTTGGGACTCAAAAAGCCTGCGTTGGTACAGCTCGGTGCTCTGGGCGCGCATTTATCAAGCCGAATTAGAGCGGGGTGGCGTGGGCGTGTGGAATGACACGCACGTCGAACTTTTTAAGGTGGAGAAAGCAGTTCGCGTTCCCTCCTTGAGCCGACCGAGGGGTGCACTGGACGCCGTCGCTGATTCAATTATGGACTCGCTCAAAGAACGCTTGTTTGGCCGATCAGAGTGACCTTGATATTTATTAGATAGAAATGGGACAGCGCTCAGCGCTTGCGTCTTTGTACCAGCTCGAATCCGTCCTCATCAACTACAGGCTCCGGCTTTGATAGCCCTACTGTATTCTCGAGCTCCATAGCGTCCTCGCCATGGCCATCATCGGATTCTTCGTCGTCGTCAGAATTTCCGTCAGCGGCAATGTGAACCTCGACCTTGCTACTGCCCAACTCCAGAAAATGCTTGTAGAGCTCGTCGATCTGTTGATAGGATTTGTCTGAGACAGCCTGGTATATTCCCATGACCTGCCGAGCCACATCTGCCGTAGTGCCTGTCTCAAGGATGACATCAAACTCGTCCTCGAGCATGGCTAGCAAACGATCCTCAACATCCTCCACAGCGACCTCGTCACTCTCGAAAAGGTCAATCACTGCGCCGACCATCCACTCACGTTTCTGTTCGGACTCGGGGCCTCCCCAGCTGTTTTCAACAGCGGCGCGCAAGTCGGCCCACAAAAACAGAGCGCTTGCCACGCCTAACTCGAAGCGCGCCTGCTGTGCTTCGTCCCGGAAAGAAAGAGACTTCTCCTCTGTTTTGAGAATCTCGGGTGCCCCCGGAAAACTCATCGTTATCTCAGGTGTCGTGTAGAGTGTACCGACCGCATGCGCCCTGTGACGCCTCGGAAATATTTCGGTCACGTGCGTGATCTGGGGGTACTGACTGCAGCTCGCGTAGAGGCCCAAGCTACGATCAGTATCTCGCATATTCGGCACACTCCGGATATAGAGTTCAAATTATGCAGCCCTACTATATACAAGTGAAAAGGAACTGCTTCTGTTCGTAGCGGAATTATCTCGTAAGATTGACGTCGCGGGCACCCGAGGTCGGGCCGGTAACAACGGTACTCACGCGCTCGTCATTGTTGTACTTGGACCAGCACTCACGAAAGGCTTTCATTTCCGCCAAGCACTTGCGCCAGTCGCCCGTATCAGCATGGCACAACAACAGCCGCTCGTTTTCTTGGGCGCAGCCAGTCTGCTCTATCCGCACGTCCCACTCATCGACATCATCCACCTCAAGCATGACAGGTTGGGATGTGCATGCGCCTTCTACTCTTCGCAGGGTCATGTCGCTCGGCCCCTAGCCGAGCAAAATGCACGCCAAGATGCAGATTGGCCACCCCTGTCACGATAACACTCATTGTTCACAGGACTCATTCTCAACGAAATTACCTGCATCGTAGTGGAGAAATTCAAGAAACAACCTGCCAACCGTCTTGTCACCTTAAAACAGCAAGCACCGCACGCAGGGGCCTTCGCCGCGTCACAATCTCCCTTGCCCTCAGCACTGACTAAATATAGCTAGTCTGGCATTGGATCTGCTTTACAGCCTAGTTAGAGAAGCTCGAATCTTGAGACCGTTGCACATCATGACGTCGCCTAGTCTCTACGTCATGAGTGACGGCACTCAAATTGACACGCGAGAGCGATTCGTCAAAGATGTCGCCTACCCGGCGACGAAGCCGCCGGCAGATGAGGACTTATTTGTTATCGCGAATGGTCGTAAGATGCCGAACCTGCCATTTTTGAAGAACCACCTGTTCAACGAAGGCAGATTGACTCATGATCAGGCAGCGTATATCATTGAGCAGGGTACGCAGGTTCTGTCAACGGAGCCGAACCTCTTACACGTTGATGCGCCGGTCACGGTGTGCGGAGATATCCACGGGCAGTTCTACGACCTGGTGAAGTTGTTTGAAATCGGTGGTGATCCCAAAGATACGCGCTATTTGTTCATGGGTGACTATGTTGACCGCGGTTATTTCAGCGTTGAGTGCGTGCTCTACCTGTGGTCGCTCAAGATCTGGTACCCGACGACGTTCAACCTGCTTCGCGGGAATCACGAGTGCCGTCATCTGACGAACTACTTCACATTCAAAAAAGAGTGTGAGCACAAGTACTCGCTTGAACTCTACAATATCTGCATGACCTCTTTCGACGCTCTGCCGCTGGCTGCCGTCATGAACGGCCAGTTCTTCTGCGCACATGGAGGGATTTCGCCCGAGCTGAAGTCGCTCAAAGATCTTGACCGCATCAACCGTTTCCGCGAGCCGCCCACCAAGGGTCTCATGTGTGACGTCTTGTGGTCCGATCCTCATGAGGAGTACGGCGAGGAGCCCGATACCGCGGGCAATTTCATTCCAAACAAGGTACGTGGCTGCTCATACTTCTATACCTACTCCGCCGTATCTTCATTTTTGGAGCGAAACAAGCTGCTCTCGGTCATTCGGGCGCACGAGGCACAGGACGCCGGCTATCGCACCTACCGCAAGTCGTCTGCCACGGGGTTTCCAACGGTGATGACAATCTTCTCGGCACCGAACTACCTGGATGCATACAATAACAAGGCTGCGGTGCTGAAGTACGAGAACAACGTGCTCAACATCCGACAGTTCAACAGCTCCCCACATCCTTACTGGCTGCCAAATTTCATGGATGTTTTCACGTGGTCACTGCCCTTTGTTGGTGAAAAGGTCTCAGAGATGCTGCTAGCGATCCTCAATACGTGCTCTAGTGAAGAGCTTATGCGTCCCAGTGACTCCAAGGCCAGCAAAAAGGTGCTCGAGTCATCAGGCTTGCCGCTCGCGAAGACCCCGACGGCAGCGCCGCCGTCGCCTACCCCCGTCGCCTCCGCCGCATCGGGCGAGGACGCGGGCACTGTCGGTAGTGAGCAGCAGACCAGCGTGCGTGATGCCGAGACAATGCGCAAATTCCGCAACAAAGTGCTGGCGATTGGTCGAATGTCGCGCATGTTCAGCGTACTGCGTGAGGAATCCGAGTCGATATCAGAGTTCAAGACCGCGTCGGGTACCAAGCTGCCAAAGGGCACGCTGATGCTTGGAAGCGAAGGCGTTCGCAACGCGATCTCTTCTTTTGATGAGGCGCGCAAGGCCGACCTTGAGAATGAGTCTTTGCCACCCCCTGCTGCCGATTCTCTCGAGCAGGGAACGCTCGCACGCCGCAACAGCATCAAGAGAGCTACGAGCGACAAGAGCTACGAAGATCATCTGCGTCAGCTCGCTGACCGTCTCACTCGGGAATAGTATTGCAGCCAGGTTGGGTGCCCACATGGCGTATAACATACCTCTATAAATTATTGTCCCGTCTGTTGGACCGGGATGTGCTGTTGAAACATTTTGACACAGATCTAAGTCCGTGCCGGCGATAACAGATGTGGGATTTCACGTGTCGTCTTCCGCCTCTTCGCCGTGCGGCGCCTTGCTCTTACCCAAGAGCTGGCGTCGCCGTATCTTTACGGTAGCAGCCGCACGCTTTGACGACGGCTGTGGCAGCTGGCCGAGCACCTCATCGTCCCCCTCGCCTGTCTGCAGATCGATATAAACGGGCTCCCCCAGACAGGAAGCACTGACCACGTCGCGGTCAGCATCGCCGGGCTCGCTGTCACTCAAGCCCGATAGCCTTGGTGACTCGCTCGCATCATCGGGCGGTGGACCCGCGTGCTCAACGCACGTGGTTAGCGCGTTGTAGGCCGCCTGCAGGTCCGCGTGGGACGACAACCGCAGACTGAGCTCGACAACGGCACTACTGTCGTCAACATCCGCTCCGCATAGTTGGATATACAGGGTGTTGGTCGTTATTTGCTGTGCATGAAGCAAAACCTCCGCGTAGCGTATGGCAACGCCCGCGCCTCGCGCGGCCTGCCACAGGAATAGGAGGTCACTGGCGATCCATAGCGTACACGAGCCCTCGATCAGGCCCGCTGCGTTGCCATCGGTCTTCAAGTAAAGTACAGGTGCATCGCTCAAGGCAAATGATGCAGGAGTCGACGCCTGATATTCGGCAACAGGCACAAACGCCGAGTCGGGCGGAGGCTCGACAAGCGGCTTCATGTCGAGCAGCCACGCACTCACGTAAGATGCATCCGACGACGTTCGCACGCGTTTGCGACCAAGTTCGATGGAGAACGCTAAACGATCCAACTAAACCTGTCTAGACGACTAAACTACCGGCTATATCTTCAATTGAAATACTTGGGCGCAATATTCTTCTCCTTGAGGCTCGAGGTGAAGAATGCACGCACAGCGTCAGGCTTGGGCTCCGCAAGTGTGGCAGCGGCATCACTCAGCGCGAGGTCGTCGAGCGCTTCAATCAGATTGTCGACATCAGTCAGAATATTGGCAACATCCGCTGCAGCAGGCTCACCAGTGACAAAATAGTTCACATCCTTGACCGAGCCACGGATTACACGCTTGTTCTTCTTCTTGGCGCTCTTCGCTGCCTCCTTAGCCTTCTTGGCCTCGGCAGCATTAGTCTTGGCCGCAGCTGCATCAGCAGCCGCCTTCTTGTCGGCCTCCTCCTTCTCCTTGGCCGCCTTCTCGGCTGCTTCGCGTGATCCAGCATCACGCTCCCACTTGCGCTGCGCCTTGGCCTTTTTCTCAGCCTCCTTGAACATACGGATACGTGGGTCCTCAGCCATAGCGGTATCAACCGCCTTGCTCACGCGTGCGTTGTCATCCTTCTTATGCTTGGTGCGTGACGCCTTGTTCTTCTTCTCGATGTGGCGCTTATTGTCACGGTTCGACGAGTCATCCGGTACGTCCTCATCAAGCCACTCAAATGATCTCCAAGAATCGAAGTGGTACCAGAAGGCGTAGAATGCGTCAACTTCTTCCTTGGACGACTCAAGCGTGCCCAGCGTGGGCACGGGCTGCTTCGTTGAAAAGCGTCCCTCGCTTTCAAAGAACTTAGTCCAACGGTCGAAAAAGTCACCGGTCGATTTCTTGGTGGGAGCTGGCGAGCTAGCCTTCTCGTCCACAGAGTCGAACTGGCGGCGCTTGACTGGATCGGTCAGCGTCTCAAACGCTTTTTGAATCAGCTTGAAAAAGCCATCATCGTCGCCAGCGCCCTCTGCAGCCTTTTTGTCAGGGTGATGCTTCAAAACCTTGCGGCGGTGAGCATTTCGGATCTGCTCCTCAGATGCCTGCCAACGGTGCTTGGACAGACCCAGCACCGCGTACTGGTCCACGCTCTTCCAGTCCTTGGGGTCGTGGCGCAGCATCTCAGGGTCTTCAGGCTCATCGTCCTCCTCGTTCGCGTTGTCCTCGACAGACTTGACATTGCGCGCGGCCTCGAGCTTCTCGTCCTCCGAGAAAGTACGGTTGCGCAAGATGCGGCGGGCATGGGCCAAAAAGCCAGGACCTACAGGCTCAACTGCCCGCTTGATCGGCTCAGTCACCGATCCAATAGCTTTGAAGTTGTTGGGGGCGCTCCAGCCTTCAGGCAAAGCAGGTAGAGAGTCCATTGCGAAGAATGTGCTATGGCGAAATTTTCCTAGGCTGACAGCGACTATGTCAGCTCCCGACCAGGCGCATTGTGGGCACGACGCAGGCGCTTGACTCCCGAACCTCGCCGAGCGCTGGCATTACGGTAATACAAGGCGTGACTTCCGCTTCTCGCGGAGACATGTTCGATCTTGAGACAGTTCTTGGTCAGTATCAGCTGAGAACGGCTGGTAGTCTCACCGTTGTAATGGACGCTCCAGAAGTCGACTCTTTGTGGCTCGCGCCCAAGCTACTCGGGCAAAACTCTTTATTTATTGCATTCACAAATTCCACATTGGATTCTCAGCAAAAAACTAAGTATAAATTCTCGGTTCTTGACCTGAGTGGATCCCTTTTCAGCCACAGCGGTAAGCTCTTCGAACCTCTTGATCTCAGAGCTTTAAGCACCGAGATTTCACGCAAAGTCGCTAGTTTAAAGGAACCAGTTGTGTTTTTGGAACACCCTGATGTGCTTGTAGGCTCTGGGCTCGTTAATAGCGATGATGTCGTCGAGTTGGTAACGGAGCTTCTTCAGTCATCTCGCGTCGTCGTGTCCTGTACTGTCTCGTCTCCCCTTCTTGAGTCACCACTTCCAATCGCGCTAGCGCGGAATAAACTTCTTGTGCATTTGCTGCACCAGTCGAGCCTTGTTCTTGTACTTCGCCCATTGTCGTCAGGTAGAGCGATTGACGCTACGGGTACACTACACATTTCTCCGGGTCCAAGATCCCACGCATCCGAAATTCAGGAGCATAATCTCCTTTACCACCTTCGGTCGAACTTTCTCGTCGACTTTACGGCCAGATGAGTCGCGGCCACACGTATACAGGAACATCATAGTTTGACGAACGCCAAAGCGGTGAAGCCCATAGCTGTGCAACCCAATCAGCACGCATCTCTCAAAGAGACACACTCTGACCTTGTTGATGAGCAAATATTTCCGTAGGCCATCACAGCGTTATTGCTGTACAAATCCGTATTTAAACAACTGTGGGCGCCTTAATGCGGGAAATTTTGCCTAAGCGCTTCACAATGTCATCCGGTGCAGCACGCCGGCTTGGAGCAACAAGTAGCTCAATCGGCAACGGCCTTATTGCACTTTCGGCGCGGGATTGAGCTGAAATCTGCGCATTGTCGGATTGAATAGTTGGCGTGTACCCAATACCCTGAACGGGCGCGATTATAGGTGCTCGATACTTGACGCTCCCCTCAACCGATGAAGCTCCGGAGATATGCAATTGCGCGTGCTTCGTGGCGCTGACCCTACTCCGTGCATTTTTGAGCTCAATCGTCTGCGAGACCGCGTATAAAGCATAATTAACACTGCCAATAGCTTCATTCAGTTGCAGCGCTGCATGCGCCATCGAGTGCAAGCCTTCGAAAGCAGACTTGACAAAGTCTGCGCAAGTCTCCAGTTCATCAAAGAGAGGCTCGAGCTCTTCAGCGATATATTTCGGACAAGGCATGTGTGACCGAAAACTGTCTCCTTGAGTTTCGTGATTCACGTTCGTCAATTATATGCGCCAGCGTCGCTGCGCATCACGTGACACACCTTGCCGTAATGCAAGATGGCGGGCCGTGCACACTCGAGCTATGTTTGCAACTTTTATTTTGGCAGGATTTCGAATCGCTGAACCGCGCGCATATTCCAGCTCAGGAACACGTCATTCGAGCTCTTGTCTATGCTTACCTATATTCCATGAGAGCCCGCACATGACCTTACCGTCACCTTACCCTCGCGACGCGTACTGACTGCAAGGGGTAGGGTATTAATTAATCTGCAACTACGCGTCTCGCGCAGTTGACTTCATCAGTACAAGTCAGCCACATTTGATGTCGCTCGAGCAGAAATTTACTGCCGTGGAGAAAGTACTGCAATTCCATCACAGTACCTCTCGCTCTCCACTAACTTATGACTCGCTAGCTTTGCGTGTGTTTCAGTCAGGGGGGCTGGTTCTTAAACGCGAGGATTTGGACGCGGTCAACGGGGCTGTCCCTGGTGCCTACCAGCTAAGCTGTATAGGCAGTACACAATATGTGGAGGCGGCGGGCCTGCCACATGATATGGAGGAGAGAAGACGGCGGTTTGCTTCACGAAAGTTGACCCCCTCACGCAAAACAGTGAGTCTGTCTGGCCCTGCCACGAGATCTTTTAGTGTCGTTGGTGCGCCGCTCAAGCGCGAGATCGTGAAGGGCAAAATCACCAAGTCGTCAACTGCGGCGCGGGTTAGCTCAGTACCCTCGCTCGGTGTGCTTCAGCAACGTATTCTGGCCAAGCAGGCTCTGCCCAATCGAGCCGCTGCGTTGCGTGAGCAGCAGCAGAAGTTCCTCCTTGCTCAGCTTCCTGCTATAGCTCAGATCCTCAGCTCTCTCAGCACCGCAAGCCGTAGCTACACTCTGAGCGAGCTGGTCGACAAATTAGGCCACAGTCTGCCCACTAAACTCAGCGCTGCGGAGCTTGGACAAGCGATCACGCTCCTGGCTGCTCGCATGCCTTCAGTCTGTTCCCTGGTCCCCGCCGGCCAGTTGACAGTAGTAAAAGTCCATGGGCGCATCCAACAGCCGAGTTTAGTAAAGTGAACTGCGGAGACATGGAGTATTTATTGAAGTCGGCACAGAGTGCGGACGTAGCTTGCAATAATATATAATAAGAATCATGAATAATAAATGTCATTGATGGACGAGTAGCGCAGACACTCGTCTAATGGGCGTTGGTGAACATCTGCGTTCTCACATCGTAATGCATGAAGTGCTCGCCCAGCAAGAGCATGTTGAGGCCCTCGATGTCCGGTAGCGTCAAGCCAGCGCGAGTGATAATTTTTCCGTCGTAACCAGGCATCAACATTGAAGGAAGCACGCGCAAAATCTCGGAGCCACGCAGCACAGAACAGGAGTCCGCAGCCGCCTCAAGAATGACACATTGCTCGGGACCAGGAGGAACTCCGCGAAGACGGCAGACCATGCCCACCTCAAAAATGTTCTCAGACGAGTTCTCCGTTTCTGGCTCCTCAACATAACCGCTGCTCAGTTTCTCAACGTCCCACACGCTCTTAGCTATCGCCCATTTCACCAACCCAGAATACAATGCAGGGAAGATTTTACTCTTGTAAATGCGCACATCCATAGCTGCGTGCTCAATCAAGTCGAGAACCGACTTCCTGTTAGCAATCGACGGCATGGTGTGCCAGACGTATGTGGTAGCAAGAAGGTCGTACAGCGATATGCCGTAGCGCACCTGATCCCGAGGCGTGTTCGTTAGCTCTAAACGATTTTGGATGTCCTGTACAGATCTCAGACGACCCTCTCTAGCAAAATCCACGAAAGAAAATTCCCCGTCCTCATCGAGAATGCAACAATAGGTCGACATGGGGAAACACAACAGCTTCACATCCGCCTTCAAGTGGTTACCCATGATGTGAGCAAAGAGAGTACTCTTGACCATGACCGAAAAGAAGTCAGTTTTGCGTGCCAAAGATGTGCTGCTGGCTTGATTCACCTGCTCTGTGGTCCAGTCCACGAGTTGAGATATGGACGACTCTTCCACCGTCCTTCCGCTCGCAGACTCAAATCTCTCCTTCCATTCAATATTGTATACGAGGTCCATGAAAGTGGTGTGAAACACATCGCAGCGCAAGAACAAAAGCGCAATCACGTATTCTGTGGGGATGGCAACTGGCTCGTTGCCCCAGTTACTTCTAGTACTCAGCTCCAGCAATCGCTGAACACCTTCCATGCGCAGGAGGACATCGCGGAGCCAGACTGTCCAATAATGGTGCGCCAATGATTTGGATTCCTTCAAGTATCCATCGAGCTCTGGAAGCACGCGTAGACGGTGCCGCAAAACTGCCACCGCCGCTTTGCCCGCAGCTGCAGCAGATATGACTGAAGGGTTGAGTGCAGCATGAACTAGCACTTCGAGACGCTGCTTCAACACTTTCCCGATGGCGACTTGTTCTACGTACCAAGCCCGGTAATCAGGTATGGACTCAACATCTCTGTCGAAGAAACGAGCCAAAACGAACTTCTCAGCAAGGGCACGTTTCCAGAGTGCCCTGTCCCTGCTCACTTCTCTGAGTGACGTGCACGTGTCCGCAGGCCCGCCTGTGAGAAACGGAAGCCCACCGAACTCGAATACGTCCAAAAGAACCTCCCTCGGTAGTCGATCCAACATCAGTAAACCATGTGGGGATCGGCTTGGTGAATGACCTCTCGATAAATAGCGTGGCGGGAGCTGCAACACTGCCTCCCCCTCCCCCTCTGATGTAATTTGCGGTTTAGGGCGAGTAAAAAGGACGCTTCGACCTGTGATTGTTAGGCGGAAGGCAGGTCAAACCAGCTGGGATCCGACTGAGACTATATTTGAAAGTCTAAAACGCTGATATGTGTTTTTGCAACTTTCTCAATCCCATGAATGTCTCGCAAAAGCCCATGTATGTTGAGTCTCTCCGTGAGCGACCGGGTTAGTCAGACAGGTTAGGGTCTACCCCACAAGTGTCAGACGAGCATAGAGCGTGATTAGGGTTTAAGCAATGGAGTCGTCGAGAAAAGAGCAACGGCTCAGGTACGCATCATACATATTGATAAAGTGTAATTTTTAGTCTTTAGTAAAATTTGGTAGCCCAGGAGCTTATGGGAGCTTGTTAGCCTTCTTTTGGCACCTTGGTGGTATTTACTGGGCCTTTGCTCCTACCAGCCAGTTGAGGTTGGCTGCAGCACAACCCCGGCGAAAAGCTTGCATATGTATGCAACCGAAGCGATCGGAGGGTTGCATAACCCTTTTGCGGAGACAGGCCTTGCTCGCGAACAGGCTTAGCGGCCAGCATTTTTTTAAATCACACGGATCCTGTCAAAATTGCTACAGAATGGATTACAGTAAGTACCCTTGGGATTCGTTGTATTCCAGCGATAGTAGCGCGCCACGGCTTCTCCGCGCTCACAGCATGTGCCGACAACGCGCAGGTAGCGGCCCTTGCCTCAGGGGTTAATATCTTAGTCAACATCCAGTACCTGCAGACCGTGGGCACCTCCAGTGTATCGATAACGGGCAAATATTCGTCAGGGCTAGGTAGACCATCGTAGGCACCACTCTCTAATGCCGCTGGCTTGTGTCCGCCGTAGCATGAGATACCTGACCTGTGGTGAGCAGAGAGGTACCGACATTGAGCCGATGACGCAGTGTTAACTGTCAGCCCCGGGAGTGTAGCGTTTAGTGCCGCCACAAATTATCAGCTGTCATCACCTTGGACAGTAGCTACAAGAGTGCGCGCGTGCTGATAACGGCGAAATTCACAGAGGTAGATGCCCTGCCATGTACCTGTGTTAAGTTTCCCATTTTTGATCGGAATATCCACAGAAATGCCGACAACGGAGGCCCTAACGTGTGCGGGCATATCGTCAGGACCCTCATCATTGTGAAGATAATGGTCACCCTCTGGAGCAATTCGTGCTAGCGCAGTTGTCATGTCTTTCCGTACGTCTGGATCATAGTTTTCATTTAGCGTTATGCCAGCAGATGTGTGTTTCACGAACAGATTTAGTAGTCCGACCTTATACTTCTTGAGCTCCGGAAGCTCTCTCAGAACCTCGTCTGTAATGAGGTAAGTTCCTTGCTTGCGCGCCTCCAAACGAATCTCCTTCTGAAGCCAGGTCATGAAAGTGTATCAAAAAGTTATAGAGACTTGCTTGGGAGAGCCTGCATTGCGGCATGAGTAAAAAATAAATAAGCAGATCGAAGTACCTACGGCTCATCTCGTATCATCAACGGCGAGGTCATCGAGGGCCGCTGCTGTTGGCGTCTCACCACATTGTATCCTACATTGTGGTACTCAGTAAAGAGCCGTGGTAGTTAATCGGACTATTTATATCGAAACTGCCCTGTACGAAGATGGTGCTAGCCACCCTGAAGACCGAGATTGGCATTCTGGCGAGACCACTTACCGCGGAAAATTTCTTACAGTTTGGTGGCGTGATCTCAGCCGAGCATCAGTTGACAAAGTCTCTATCGCAGACGGCCAATTATGGCACGGCTACCAAACTTTCCAGGGTCTCTCCAATTGAGACCAAATACGAGCACTGTTCTAGCGGGAAGCCGGCCACGATTAATTGGAATCTCTTCAGGTGTACGCCACCTAGTCATCTTATAGCTGAGACATCGGTATCAGAGGGAGTGCTGTTCAAGCCGCCAGTATATGAATACACATCTAAAGTGCTTGAGAGGCACCCGTTTTCCACGCAAACATTTCTTCCTTTAGGTGCCAAAAAGAACGCATTTGCGTACATGGTGATAGTAGCACCGTCTGCTCCGAACGGTCTCCCTGACGTCGAGAAGGCCCAGGCGTTTTTGGCCAAGGGAAATCAAGCCGTCACGTATGGTTTAGCTACTTGGCACGCACCGATGATTGCGCTTGGCGAGACAATTGATTTTGCCGTGCTTATACATGAAAACGGCGTGCCCGACGAAGATGTGGAGGAGGTATATCTTGACTCTTTGAAAATTCAGTTTTCGCTGGACGACGACGATCAACAGGGTGAAGGCTTTCAAAGCGACCGTGTCGAATGGCCTTCTGTTCACAAGGTAAAGCAGCGAAAGCCTCAGTCACAAGAAGCGTTTGACACTCAGATTGATCAGTTTCATGCTGACGGACCAATTGTTCAGGAACACGATTACTTCGACAGATTTGACAAAAAGCTGGGTGCCTCGGAGAAAATGGATTTGAACAGCGTTAAATATGCAGCTGAGCGTTTGTATTATCTCGGGAGATATGAGGAAGCAGCGCAGACTATAGAAAAAAGGCTGCCGGCGGCCAGGGGTAAGATGGCCAAGGACTTTCAGATCATTCTCGACGCTGCGCGCGCCAAAACGAGTTCATAATTTCAGAATGTAGCTACTCAAAAGATATCCTTACGGTGTCTATTATGATAAATCAATCTCTGCGAGGCCACACGTGTAACTCTAACGCACTGATGGTACGCTTAGACACGACAGGCTTCGTACTCTGCTCATCGACCTCCTCATCCACAGCCACAATGGTATTTGTACGTATCTCCACGGCGTAGCCAGTTTCTTGGAGCTCCATGGCAATTGCGAGCGTCCTTTGTATCGCTTTGCCGAGACCGATGACCGTTAGATAGCGACCTAGCTTTTTCGTCTGTATGCGCTGCAAGTTGCGTTCCACACGCTTAACCGCAGCTACAAATGGGGAGTTCGTTGACACATACACGGTAGTGGGGGTCGTCGTCGCGGCTTTGGGTGGAGCGTGCTTTATTTTAAACTTCATCCGCCTCCCGCAGCCGGGCTGTGTGACCTGCGCCAGACCAGAGGCTGGGAGACGCGCGTGCTAACTAAGAATTCGGCTCGGGGACGCCGCCAAGCCGTCTACATCGTCACCCTCGCCATATGACGGAGTTGGACGTGCCCCAATGGTACTATGAGCTAACGGACCGCGCCAAGGCGACAGGGATTGGCTACCTACAGAAGCCTATGAAAGTCCAACGGCCCAGCCTCTTCGGCGATGCGCAGCGGCCGTTAGCAAAAGACAAGGACGCCGACGAGGACGCGCTCAAAATCAAGCGCGCCTGGGAGGTAGCACTGTCGCCTGCTAAAAGTCTGCCGATGAACCTGGTAATGAGCTACTTCTCGGGTAACTCGTTGCAGATGGTGACCGTGACAATGACCGCGTATATGTTTTTCATGTCGCCCTTGCGTCAAATACTGGGAGTTCAGGAGACCTTCAGACAACTTGATGGGCCAAA
This sequence comes from Wickerhamiella kazuoi, assembly GCA_030555755.1. Taxonomy (NCBI): domain Eukaryota; kingdom Fungi; phylum Ascomycota; class Dipodascomycetes; order Dipodascales; family Trichomonascaceae; genus Wickerhamiella; species Wickerhamiella kazuoi. Next base: position 73,387 of record JANIVI010000002.1, on the reverse strand, counting down.
AATACACGGCGACATTTTAATGACCAAGGTCGTCTACGTTGCCTGCTCTTTGATTATGGTGGCAGCGGGCATCTGGAAAGTCGGGCAGATGGGCCTTTTGCCCACTCACCAGAGCGACTGGCTTGCCTGGGAAGCCTTGCCAAGATACTTGCCGTGCGTGCGTGTATTCGACTTCCAAATATGAACGGCATTAAACTATTTACACGCTGCCGCTTTTGGTATATACATAAATTTATCGAGCAGCAGCATAGACTGCGCTCAGTATCTACGCAGTTGCGTTATCAGTTCATACTGCCGAGATCGGCTCAGTGGAGGACTTGGCAGACTCAATTGCCAGACGCTCGCGTATTTGAGACAAATTGAATCTGGAGAGGTCTTCAAACTGATCATCCACTACGGACAGTCCAATGACAGACTTGAACACGTCGACAAGGATAAGCTTCTCATAATTTTTCAGGTCAACGCTGTTTCCCGGACCAACTAGGCGCGCTGTGCTTGTGATCAAATCATCGCGTTTAATTTGCGTGTTGTTACGAATAGTGGGCCGGATAGCGAATTTCTGGCCTTCGCCTTTGAATGCATCTTCAATAATGGGCCTGAGCTTTTCGACGTTGTCAAGAGTCGCATGCACAAGACGGCTAACGGGGCTCAAGCGCTGGACGTACCGGGAATTGACGTCACCCCTGAGAGCACCGCTGCACAGTGCCACCACGAGTCTGACCGGCTCAACCGGCGCCTTCGTGCGGAGAAATACAACGCACTCAATACCGATCATGTGGGCTTGCACCGGAGATAATTTAGGCCCTGAACGGAGTTCAGCAATCTCCTTGCTGATCTGATCCTCTACATCACCAGCAGTCGCATCAAAGTCGCCCGGATCTGTAGCCTCAGCAGCAGGCCAAAGTTTGGAAATATACTCCTCGGCCAGGTCGATAATCTCTGCCCTACAAGCATTCTCTTTACCACGCGGGCAGCTCACAAATACACCAGACCAGCCAGGTTCAAGTACGGTGACGGCTTTTCTTTTCTTCGAAGCTGGACCACCGCCGCTTTGTGAGTGCTTTTTTCCCATGTTTATTAGCGCTGTTCGTGGCAGAGAGGGTGCTTACGCATGACTGCAGATCACACCTGCATCCCTACTCTGCCACGCCTGGCTGCATGTCGGCGGCACTGCTCACATGAGCGAGCCGAGTGTGGTAGGTAGCTGTATCTATCGTGAGAGATCTATGTACTTGTTCAACGCGTCTTACGGTACTGGACGTATGACTGGCGCTCGTGAAGCGGCGTTGCGATGTCGCTCGGGTGGTAGTTCCAGAATAGATGGCGGAACGTGTACTCGATGACGTAGCAAAGGCCGAAGTCAAGGAACATGGTGACGGTCAGCATAGTCTTGAATGCATTGGTCATCTTGACGAGACTGAGAGCCTGATTCATCTCAGGGAAGAACTCTGTAGCACCAGCAAAGCCGAGACCGGCCACTCCCAGAATACCGTAGTACATGCCCTTGTTCTCAGTCAAACCCTCGCGGAAAGGGCGGCCCTGGTAGTTCACAGCGAATGTAGAAATCTGCTGGATGAGTTGCAGCAAGAAAATAGCCGTGTTAAGCAGGGACGGTTCAAACTTCTTGTCGAGATCAATCTTCACAATTTTGGGCTCCAAAGCGTACACCTCACGGCTCACATAGACAAGCGTGGCAATATGTACCGCAAACTGGGATAGCACTGAGCCAAGTGTGTACACATTGAAGATGCCGTCGTGGGGGCGTTCTTTGGATAGCTTCTCCACTATCTTTGACCTTGAGATAGACGCGAAACAGACGCTTAGCAAGATACCCGAGACTGTTGCCTGCATGTCACCAATTTTTATACCCGCAAGGTACAACACAGAGAGTGAGTATGCAGAGATCAGACAGTTGAGCGACAAAATCTTGTACATCTGGAGCGTAGCAACTAGTGTGGAACGACCCTGCCGAACAACATGTAGGACAGCGCTAACGTTGGCCAGTTTAGACGTAAGAGGGGCAGCCACAGAGGCATCGCCCAGCTTGAGCGCGGGTGGCTCATTCTCATCCTCGCCGAGCATTTCAGTGATCTTGTCCGCAAGCTGAGCAGCCTGGGCGGCCGGCTGCTGCTCTTGCAAGGCCGAGGCTTCCGCAGCCGCAGCCTGAATGCGTTCAATTTCCTTGCGCGTATCTTCGTCTATTGTACCACCACGAGCCTCAATAGCAGCGATGTAGTGCGGGTTCTTCGGCCCAGGCGGGTAGAGGTGGGCAATGATCTTTGGGACGGGTGGGGGCGCGCCGTTCCAGCGGGCCATCAGGTCGACCTGCTTGTCGTAGACTTTCTTTGCCATTTCGATGCGTGTGGTCTCCATAATCTTCTTCATAGTTTCCGTTGTACCGTTCAAGAGGGCAATGCCAAGGTCAGCCTGCTTCAAAGCGCCTACATCGTTCGTACCATCCCCGCACATGAGCGTGACATAGCCCATATCGCGCAATGTTGACACAATAAACTCCTTTTGCGCTGGAGATACGCGAGCGTAAACCCAAGTATGACGAATCAGCATCTCGATCTCCTTATGTTCCTGCAGACGGCTGAGGGCATAACCGGTAACGCACAGATCATAGCTTTTGAAAAGGTCTACCTCCAAGGAGCCATCAGGCGAAACAGGCTTCGTGAACGTGCCCTCAACATTCTGCCAGACAAGCTCGTGAGGGCCATCCTCAGGGGCATCAAGGATAAGAGCAGCGCGGTCGGTTATACCGACTTGCTCGGAGACCTTTACCGCGGTGAGCGGATTGTCACCTGTGATCATAACAACCCGGTGAGATGACTCGCTTAGCGATTTCACCGTCTCGATGGCATCATCCTTCAAAGGGCTGTGGAAAATCAGAAAGCCAGCAAATGTTAGTTGCGACTCAGCGGACTCGCGCGAGTACTTCACAACATCAGCAGTCTTGCGAAGAACCTCAGGAAATTTATAAGCAAAAGCAAGTACGCGGGAGCCGTTACGTGTGAAGTGTTTGTAGACATCCTCATAGTCGTCAGGCACCCTTTCCAACATTTTCTGAAGCGTCTCGGGTGCGCCCTTGACTGCGACTAGGTGACGACCATCCGCTAGCTTTGCAATAGACGACGAGCGCTTGAGAGCACTGGAGAACTGGAACCGCTTGAGAATCTGAAGGTGGTTAGAAGACTTCTCGCTGCTGCGAATGACGTCATTCTTCTCAACCTTCCAGCCAAGTGCCTTGAGTGTATTCTGCTCCATAGGGTCACCAACAACGTCGCCATCGTCCAGGAGAACCAGCGCATGCGCTGCAGCAAGAACTTGCGCTGATTGCGATGGAACATCTTTCACGGGAGTCAGCTTGTAGTCGGGAAGTAAACCAGCCACGCCTTCTACGGTCAGGTCCTCTGCAGTCAGCGTACCGGTTTTATCAAAGCAGCACACGTCGAGACGGCCAGCGTGAGGCAGCCGGAATGGCTCCGTGCAGTAGATGAAGTATTTCGACTGCAGCGTATTCAGGGCGCTGTTCACCAGCAGTGTCAACTCCATGGGAAGCTCAGGAGGCACGACCGATGTGATAATCAGAATACAGTCCAACAGGAGCTTCGAGCGCTTGCGGTCCATTTTGACACCTTCAGTCCAAACATACCAAGAGGCTGCAATGGCAAACATGAGCAGGAACAAGATGAAAAAGTACGCTTGTTTGTTTCCGGCACCAACTTGCTCTGTCGAAAAAACCATGACACGCACAAGAGTACCTTGGCTTGTCTCAAACCCTGTGCGAGTAGCAACGGCAAGCGCACCCTTATCGGGGGCTGGCGGAAGCGTGGCATCCTGCTCGTGATACGACGACTGCAGCACTTTGGTGCCACCGTACAACAAGGAGTTTTTGTCAAGACCTTCAAGGTCAAGCTCAGCAGTGGGAGCACGGGTAGCAGTAGATTCCTTCAAAAGAGGTGTGGATTCGCCAGACAGCATCGCTTCATTGACAATCGCAGTGCCATTGACAAGAATGAAGTCGCAAGGAAGTCCGGAGCTCTCAGCAGTGCGATTGATCGACACGATATCGCCCGGCAGAATGTTATCTGACTGAATCTCCACCCATTTGCTGTCCCTGTACACGAATACGGGGAAAGGCTTGATGGCGATACCGCGGAACTCGTTCATCGTGCGTTGGCGCTGCCAGACAGCTGTACTTTCAAAACCGAATACCATCGCAAGGTTCAACAACGAGAGGTACCACTTGTCGTCCAGAATCCAGAGAGCAATGCAGAATAACTGGAAAACGAAAAAGGGCGCCACAATGTGCTCCTTCCATAACTCCAAGAATGCAGGGACGGGTATGTCAAACTTGTTGAGGCCGTACTTCTTCTGTAGTGCAGGAATTTCCGACGACTTGAGACCCCTCAATGACTGGAAGGCGCCGACGGTGATACCCTCCTGGTCAACCAAGAAGTCTAGAGGAGCAAATGTACCTAGTTCCTTGTCATAGATAAAGTCACGCTTGTGGAACGTAAACCCAAGCTCCCCGTCCTGGTCGTATGCAAGGGGCACGATACCGGGTACACCATTGCTAGCAGCGGGGATCAGCTTGATGAGCTCGGCCTCTTCAATGTTGCCTGCTGGGTTTGTTTCAAATTTTGAACGCAGAGCAACGTTCCAAAAAGGCATCAGCCACAAAAGAAGCTGGAAAGAAGCCAGGCTGCCAAGGTAAACGTAGGTCCACTCGCCGCCACCAATGTATTCATCGTACTTGGTGAAATAAACCCATGCGAAGATCGGATACAGAATCAGAAACGGAAAACCATATGGACGGAAAAGCCAGGGCTTCCGACGGCAGAGGCTAGCCTCAGCAATCGTCGGTACTGACACTAGCACCATGGTACTTTTAGACGACCAAGGCCACGGGTGTAGTGAAAAAGAGGGGTGAGAGGTTCCACTTATCTTTCAGCCCAGCGCTGAGTGCTGCTTAGAAAGGCCCCACGCGTAGACGCGCGCATCGTGGCGGCGTTGTGGGTAGGGGCCGATTTACTCTGGGTGATGTGGCAGTTGAAAATAGGTCACGTGATCTACAGATCAGAACTAGCTGCACCTGCAGACGGTTTACTCTGCATGGCCGCAAACAGACTACGCTATCACCAGCGAGCTAAACTAATATAATATTGACTGAGAAGATATTAAAAACATTTACTTCATTGTGCGCGGTACAACTTATCCACGCCGTCGCTCGTGCTACGCACCACAGCTTCTGTCTCTACCAACGCGTTGAGCGCAGCCTCCATCTCCTCGCCGGAGAACTTGTCCTCGCCGTCGATCTCATCGTTGACGAGGGCAAAAAGCTCCGCGACTGGCATGCCTGCATCGCCAAGAAGGCGGCCGGCGGCTCTGCGAAAGCGGCCGAACCGTGCACGCGAGATTCCTGCAGGCTCGTTGTCGCCGTCAATTGCAACGGGCCGGAGGGCCTCCTGTTCGCGGCGCTCAGCTAGCGCCCGCTGTCGTGCAGTCAGCCGCATGGGGCTAGCGGTGGCTGTCGCAGCACTCAGCGGTGCCTCGTCGGCGCGGTCGGCTACGTCGTCGTCCGACTCGTCGTCTAGCTCGAGCTCCATGTCGTCATCGCTCTCACTGCCAGGCTCGCTCTCGCTATCACTCTGCAGGTCCTCGACAGGCTGCTGCGAGGGCTTTGTTGCGGCTGTCCGCGCGCGCTTCTGGCGCATGTGCGCGGGCACGAGCACCTCGCGAAACAGCGCATAGCGCAGAATGCCTTCAGCAGCCTGGGTATCGGATTCGTCGACGCGATTCGACAGGCGTGCCTTGGCATGTGCGGTTGCCAGGCGGATAAGCGTCTCCAGCGTACGCGCCGTGATCGGCGTGGTCTTGCGTTGACCCTCATTGAGTGCGTCATTGCGGAGGTTTGTGTACGTGGCAACGATTGAGTGCGCAGCCTCGGTTGACAGCACAGGTTTGATAGTCTGCTTGGCATAGTGAATATACCGCCGGATAAAGGGAATGCTGAGCACCTGGGGTGTTTCTCCAGGCGATACAGCGAGACCCGCATGCCGTGCCGGTGAGTACTTCTCGAATACGGGCGTCGGCTCCAGGTCTTCCTGGGCCTCGGCGCCGACGGATAGCCCGCTAGTGTCGGCTTCGCGCTGAGGCGTGCCGTCCTGGGCGCCGTCGGGGGTATACTGGTGCATTGTCAGAACATGCTCACTGATTTGACGATCGCGAGCGTCGTTCACGTCATCGGTTACAACAAAAAGTAAATCGAAACGTGACAGGAGTGAGTCGGGTAGGGCAATGTTGTGGTGTGGGTCCTTGTGTGGGTCGTACTGACCATAAATGGGGTTTGCCGCAGCAACAACCGAGCACCGTGCGTTCAACGTGGTATGGATACCGGCCTTCGCAATTGTGACTGTCTGCTGTTCCATGACCTCGTGAATCGCGACACGGTCTGCCTCGCTCATCTTGTCAAATTCATCGATGCAGACGACGCCGCGGTCTGCCATCACCATTGCACCAGCCTCAAGACGGCGCTCGCCTGTATCCTTGTCTGTTGTAACTGCTGCCGTGAGACCAACACCTGTGGAGCCGCGGCCCGTTGTGGCCACGGCCAGTGCCGCCGTGTTGAGTACGAATCTCAGCATTTGCGACTTCGCTGTTGACGGGTCACCGACCATTAGCACGTTGATGTCTCCGCGGATATGTGTGCCATTCTCCAAATTCTTCTCGACGCCGCCGAGAAGCATCAGCAGAATTGCAAGTTTTATTTGGTGCAGCCCGTAAATACTTGGCGCTAGTGACCGTGCGAGTAAATCCACGGAGTCAGGGCGTTTTGAGATCGCATGAATATTTCGAATGTCCAAGTCCGTCACAAGCGTCTGCGCAATTGCGCCGGCACCCTTGCTCGATAGCAGCACTACATTGTTGCCGATCATCAGGTTCTTGAACGTTGACTTCTGTCCGTTTCCCACTGAGCGATATACGCCTACAAGCTGTACCCGATCTCCGGGCTTGCACTTGTCCACGAGATCATCGTCCATGATAATGTCAAGACCGCGAGGTAGCTGCCCAGGTGGCGCGCGCTCGGGCATCTCTTGAATCGAAATTGTCTGGTGGTCGCGGTATGTTGAGAAGCCGTACTCCATAAGGAGGGGGTTACCCTCACTGTCCTCAGTAGGGTAGGCTGAGCTTGTAGGCATGGGATCGAAGCTCGTGGTCTGATCACGGTACTCTCGGGCGACAAAGTCGCCCTTCTTCTCGTTATAATGGACGGAGCGCGCGATCTTGGGTCGCACAATTGAACTCCGCGTCACAATGCCCTCCACGCAGACCATTTTGCCGAGAAAACGTGCATCGATAGTGCGTGGGTTACGCAGATTGTCACCAAACGTGCCTCTGAACCCTACAAAAAATAGAGTCGACTCGTCAACTTTGTGATGGTACGCTCTAATGGTGAGGGCGGTTTTTTTGAGCGCCTCATCGGCGGCTGGTAAAAACTCGGCAGGCGAGTCCAAGCAGCCCATCCAAATCTCTCTATCAAAGTCCCGCAGCTCGTCGAGGCTCAGGATTAGGCGGGTTGTTCCCCGGTTGAGCATCCGGCGAATTTCCTCCTTGTAGTCCGTGTGGTCTTCCGTTTCATCCAAGAAATCAGTGAACCGGCGCACGCGATCCGCAAACTGCGCATCTACCGGTGGCGCACTCCCTGAGTCCATGATGCTAGATCAGAGTTCCCGTCAAGAGTAGCGGGTGTGAGAGCGATAGAGGCTGCACAATATAGCCAGGGGCTGACGTGCATAGACGCGACGTTAATTACATCTCCTAATCGGGAAACCTAACCCGCGTATTTTTCGCGTTCGGCATAGTGACGAGACGCGACGTGCCCAAGTGACCCTTCGGGAAAGGGTAGACGGCGCTGGCTATTAAGCTGCTATTCCTTAGGGGCGCCTGCTGACGGATCCCAAATCCGCACTAATCTGTGCTCAGACGTGCAAGCCGTGCAATCCATGCTTCGCGGAATCGTTTGTCTGACCGAGAACATAAGCAGCTCATTTCTACCTTGTGTACGCGATTTGTGTTAGCCCATAGATGTAGCAGGACCGTGTTACTAATTACGACACAAGCTAAGGACATGTCCTGGTTTCGCAGAAGGGAAATTAGATGGTCTGGTCACGATGCTGAGACTCTGGTTAAGGTCTCACTCGCAGACGTCGAAGCAGCTATAGGCCAGAAGTTGTACGTCACCGCTAGCGGCGTCGTTGCTGATGATGCTTTGCGCACAGAGCTGACCACGATCCTCAGGTCAAGCGAGCGCCCGACGACACTGCAGCTTCTAGCCGTTGATCTTGATGTCAGCGTTGAGACATTGAAACATCTACTTGAAGGGTCTGATTTTTCGAATCTTGCAATATATGTTGGCAGCTCAATATTGCCTGAACCGGTGGTTCGTGACTTGCAGCGCAAGCTAGCAAACGCAGCTCGGCAATTCGTGACGCAGTTGAATTTCTGCAAAGAGAACAGCATAACGATGGAGCAGCTGCGCTGGCTGGCTCAGCGCGATGACCACCTCAGGCTAATGAACAACCTGATTGTGAACAACTCAGAGTTGAGCGAGAGGGTCGAGAACTTCATTACGGCTTTGTCGGCGAGGTCACACCCGATCAAGGTATCATCTATCGAAATGGATGAGCAAGTGCGTGAACTGCTATTACAAGCGGCCGGGGCAAGGCTTGAGGGTCGCTATGACAGGCAGACTGGGATTTTCACTCCGGACAGAGTAGTGGAGGCCTCTCAGGAGCGGGCCCGTAGGTTGCTTGAGCAAAACGGGTACGTTTCGTTAGATGGTCCAGATCTAAAGGGGATTCGCAATCTTGCAAAATTTGCCAAGGCTAATGCGGCGCAGGTCGTTGACTCCTACCTTGTTGGCAACGACTTTATTGAGAGGCAAGCGGCTGAAGTAAAAAAGACGGTCGAAGACGTTGGGTTTGCATCTAAGAACGATATTCCACTTGATCAGAGCTTCCGGGAGCTTGTAATATCCGCGAACAAACGCTATGAGATTGGTTACAAAAATTTTTTGGTTAAGAAAAGCTTCGAGGCTGAACTCTTGTCTCAGGCGAAGTCGCTATTCGAGAGGGATAAAAAAGATAACATCGATGAAATGTTGGCCAAAAGAAAGCTCAGCACCACAGACAACGCACGCGATCTGGTGTCTCGCTTGCCTCTACCCACGCAAAGAGATGTGCTTGACCAGCTCATCGCCGCCAATCCATCTTTGCCAGAAAATTTCAATCAGGAATTTGCTGAGAGACATTACACGTCTATCAGGAAAGATGTGTTTGAGTCTGCCGTCACCCAAGCTCAAACAGAGATCGACAAGGCTCAAAGGGAATTGGATTTGAAAATCGCTGCTTACTTACTCGGACTTGCAACAGTGCCAGAATCGCTTCGCCAAAACCTATTTGAAGAGTGGCAACTTTACGTTACTGAAAACGGAGGACATACGATCGGAAGCGTTCGACAGGCCTTGGAGCAGTACCCTAATCAGCTCCCTCCAGCTCAGATCCACAGCGTGGCAACAGGCCTTGTGGAATCTCAGCGGAAAAAGCTATTCAAAGTCACGGATGCAGCCCTGGCTTTGCACCTTGCTACAGTTATTTATCATGCAGAGCACTTTGCTCAACCAGGCGGCGTTTTGAAATTCACGGGAAAATTGGTCCCTCGCATTTTGAAGGCATTTGAGTTTCCCCCACCGTTCATCAAGCTCAAGTCGGCCATTACGAAAAAGGGGACAGCGAAAAGTGAGATTGCGCTTCTTGTGAATGAAGTCAAACACAGCGTGGGAGAAGCTTCTAGTAAGTAGATATATTAAAGCCAATAAATTAAACGCTTTGAGTAGGTTCGTCAGAAGGTCTCCATAGCGTCTTTGCCCTAGTATCATCCCATTGCTTGTATGCACGCCCTTTATCGTCGAGGCGCCGCAAAAGCTCTTGCAATGTCGAGGGGCTGGGGAGCTTCTCCAATGCGAGCTCCCGCACTTCGGCTTCATTGCCAAGACGCTCGGTGATTGGCACAGAAGTTAGCTCCTGAGCCAGGATCTGTGACATAGTTCTCCCATATTCATGTTGCGCCTCGCTGGGTGACAATTTGTAAACCTTGTAGTCAAGAGTCCAGCGATCGGATGCATTGGTTGGACTCGGGTGCATTTGTTCTGGGACTATTACTCCATTGATGACGGATGTGCTGCGAATTTTGAAGGCTTGTACATCAGGAGGAATAACCTGGGCGTTCGCAGAATAATGCTCCATCAGCGAAAAAGGGTCCTCACACATTGCATAGTCAAACCTTTGCGCATCTGCTGTGCTTTTTGAGGGGCTCCCGAGATCTCTATCCAACATCGGCTTGGCAAATACGTTGAGCTCTCCAGGCCTAGGAGAGTGCACCACGATGTTGAAAGCCTCGTCTCGAGCATTCTCCGGCGCGCTACGCAGGACGGTCTCAAGAAGGCTGCTGAGGAAGCTAACTGACAGCTTGAACTCGCCCTCTGCAATGATAGGCCCAACACGAGACATCTCAGCTTCCAAGTCGAAATCAGGCTGTCCCTTTTCTGAACCAATCAGGTGAGAGGTATGAAAAATCTTATCCAGTTCTTGCAAAGGTAGGTACTCGAAGCCAAATAAAGTTCTGATGTTGTGATACGCAACGAATATACCGTCCATGCGGCCGATTCGAGCCTGCAAGGAATACTTGAACATTGCCGAGCGGATTAACTCGTAGAATTCACGCTGATACGACTCAAATGTACCATTAAGCTTCATAAGCTGGTAGTCAGACCCGTCGTGAATCTGCGCATAGTCGACATCGTGACGAATCGCGCAGACAGCACGGGTCTTCAAGTCAAACATGCCTGTGCCTGGGAGACGCGGATCATAGCAGTCGAGCTGAGATCTCATGAGAAAATCGCCGCAGGTTGTGTAATTGTAAGTGCTTTGACCTGCTTTCAGCCCGTCATTGAGCTTGTGGCTCTGCTTCTTGTCGTAATTCTGGAATATATCAGCATCAGTCACCAGCATGGTCTCCATGGCTTGACCGAGAAGTGTCAGAATCATACTATCAGCCTTGGAATCACTGCTATTGACTGAGTAAGTCCCTGTAGCCCTGTTATACCGTAGGTTGATAACCGTTGGGCTACGCTGAGACGCGCTAAATGTTGTTGTTGTCTCAGGGAAGTACTTCGGTAGGCTCATAAGGTGTGGTGGACGGTGATTAGAGATCATGAAGTGGATTTGCGTTAAGATGCCCGTAAGACTACTAGTGGACCCGACAAACTTTTTGCCTTCGCGCATAGCGAGCTCTGCCAGTTTGCCATCCTTGCCTGATGGGACGTACGGAGGAATTGCTGAGAAGTCGAAGTCTCGGATAGACATGATATTTTCGAGTCTCGTATCGAAATTGTAGACGTTTGTGCGCGGATCCTTGAGCAGATGTACGCCTGGGCTGAAAAGAGTGCGGTCCACGTTATTAGCTAGTCGTGGCACCTCTGCCTGTCCAGGAACATCAAGTGGGTCGTACCTGAGCCTCTCTGAATGCAGTCTGTGCTCGTAATACGGTCTCTCTTTGCTGCGCGCTCCGTACGTTTGTCTCTCATTGTCGGATTCGCGGCTAGCCCCATTGCCACGCTGTCTAGAGCGGGTCTTTTCTCTTTTGACACTGAAAGTGGATTTTACCCGGCGATATACGTTCGAAGCATGAGTATTTGCTGTGGAATAGCATCGACGCATTCTCGCACGAGAGCAGAGAGCTAGTTACTACCCTCGCACGCATCTCATGTAAACTTTACCTTCGCTACCTTACCCTGGTTATACCTGGCTGGACGCGTGCGGTGCATGCCGCCTTGATTGAGCCCTTTGGGGACCTGATTGGGGGTTAATGGTTAATGTCCAAGAATAATACGTAAATTTATGGACCAGTCGCCTCTTCACATCTCTGACAGAGCCTGTCCTCCTGATCGGAAACGTAAACCCAGCAACGCGGGCATTTATCTCCACTAGGCGGCACGATATAGACTTTGGTCTCGTCACCCAGACTATAGAACCATTCGTGGTCGGCATCTGGATTGGACAAGAAGACTTTGGATGCAATCAGAATATGGTCGAGGTCCTCGTGATACCTCTCCAGGAGATTCTTGTACGGCGAGTTTGCCGTGTCGATGTAGACGTCGCAGGCGAGCGAGGAGCCAACTTTTTTATTCGACCGGGCCGTCTCTATCACCTCAGTGACAATGCCACGAACATGTAATAAGCCCTTAAAGTCTTCAGCAAGAGCGGCATCAGCCCATTTAGGGTCGACCCTCGGCCAACCAGCCACGAAGGGCGACTTGGCCCCTTCGGTGATAAAGTCAGGACTGTGACTCCACACTTCCTGTGCAAGCAGCGGCGCAATGGGTGCGACTATGCGGACATAGGCAGCCAAGATTTGGTGCAGAACGTACTGGATGGCCCTCCTACGAGGACTTACGGCGCTGTCAGCATAGAGAATGTCCTTAGAGGTGTCGAAATAGAAAGCAGATAAATGACTGTTCATATGCGTCTGTAGCTGGGCAACGACGTGACCAAAATTATGCTCTTCGTATGCTTTCTGAACTACAATGATCAGATTAGCAAGCTCGTTCAACGAATTCAAGTCTAGGGGACTCAGAGCCGGAGGCTCATTCGGGGGCGTGTAGTCCGCCAAATTGCCAAGCAGGTACTTGAATGTGAGACGTAATTTTTTCACTAAAGCTGCCACTTGGTTGGCGGCGGCCGGCGAAATGGTAATATCACCAGTGTAATCGGTTTGGGCGAGCAACAGTCGCAAGCCGTCGATGCCAAGAGCTGGAAATTTGCTGTTGCCATTGATGAGCTCTGCAGGAGCAACAACGTTTCCAAGCGATTTGGACATTTTCTGTTGTTTCTCATCGAGAACAAAGCCGTGTGTAATTAGCTTTTTGTAGGGTGAGACAGACGCGTTCTTGACAGCGACGTGCGTAAGAAGTGAAGACTGAAACCACCCACGATGCTGATCACTCCCCTCGAGATAATAGCTAACGGGTATCTCGTGATCCGGCAACTGAGTCCAAGAGGTACCACTATCAAACCACACATCCATAGTATCGATTCCCTTCCTATACCGCGTTCCAGCGCCAGACACACTAGCAAGGCGGGTCGGAAGCCACTCAGTCACGTCATCCTGATCTTTGAACCAACGGGCGAGGCCGGCAGTGCCAAGCTGCTCAATGTGGTCGATTATATGATGAGTCGTCTCGGAGTCCATTATTGCATCGCCGGACTCACGGTCGTAAAGTACAGGAATCGGAACACCCCAAACACGTTGCCGGGAAACGCACCAATCGGTACGGGAGGAGATGAACGCTTTCAGCCGCGCGTGACCAGTATGAGGCTTAAAAGTTACATCCTCGAGCGACTGGATTGCCTTTTCTTGGACCTCACCGAGGTCTATGAAGAACTGGGGTGTCGAGCGAATAATGACTGGTTTTTTGCTGCGCCAGTCGTGCGCCACGCTGTGACTGATCTGTTTCACTCCAAATAGATGGCCTGTTTGCTCCAACCTCTCAATCACAGCAGCACTGCCTTCTGTGCGCGCGTTGAGACCCACAAGATCCGCTAGCGCGCTAGGCAGCTCATTTGTGTAGCGACCTTCGTCATCTACCGGAGACAGAATATCAAGGCCGTATTTTTGAGCAACCAAATAGTCTTCTCTGCCATGACCAGGTGCAGTATGGACAAGGCCAGTACCTGAGCTGTCAGTGACGTGATCACCATCTACCACGGAAAGCAGCTCTTGTGTGAGCGGCGACCTGTACTTGAGGCCCACAAGTTGCTCTCCGGTGAACTGCGCGATCGGCTCTGCCGTTGCAAACTGTTCACGGAGCTGCTCAGCAACAATGATGCGGCCATACTCAGGGCTATCGATGACTGAGTATATGATCTTCCGATGAACTGCAATGGCACGGTTTGCCGGTAAAGACCACGGCGTTGTAGTCCAAATAACTAGAGAAGCGCCTTGCAATATCGGCCAATTTGCTCCGCTGGGATCCAACTCTAGAGGGAATCGCACAAATATGCTCGCTGATGTCTGCTCACCGTATTGGAGCTCGGACTCTGCAAGGGCAGTTCCCGACTCGACGGACCAGAACACCGGCTTACGCTGACGAAATATCAAGCCACGGTCCATCATCTGAGCAAATACTCGAAGTTGCCTGACTACATAGTCGCTGTTCATGGTCCTGTAGATGGCAGCATCGTTATCCCAGTCCGCCATGATGGCAAACTCGCGGAAGCTGCTCTTCTGCTTTTCAATCATCGTATGAGCAAGCTTGGATGCGAGTTCTCGGCGCTCCGAGATGGTTTTTGGCGATTTACCCTTTTTGCGGGCCTGTTTCAGAGATGCCAACTCGATTGGCAAGCCGTGGCAGTCCCACCCGGGGACGTATACCACTTTCCGACCCTGCAAAACATTGTATCTGTTGATGATGTCTTTGAGAATCTTGTTCAAGGCATGTCCAATGTGAAGGTCGCCATTTGCATACGGCGGGCCATCATGAAGTATGTGTGTCGGACCTTCCGCATGCTGAAGCTGCCACTTGTACAGATCATCGCTTGTCTCTTTGATAAGTTGAGGATACTCTGCGCGGCTAGGCCGATTCGGGAACTTGGAAGTCGGAAGGTTGAGCGTCTTGGAGTAACTGTGAGATCCGCGAATAAAGTTGAAAACTCCCTCAGCAAAGCCGCGCTTTGCTTTCACGGGCCGTAGCATGGAGGGTGTCCTATGGTCGCGCGACCGATTGTGCGCGCCGTGTTGTCCGTCTGACTAAAGTGAAATTTCACCAAGCTGCCTCTCTGCGCGTGATCTCGTAACGCACAAACGCTGAGAGCTTAGCAGCAGCCCGGGGTCCAGAAACCGCTGATGTTGCGCCGTTGCATTTGCGCAGCCCGTCACTTCACTACATCTCCGGCTGCGCTCGCTGTACCTGCCGGCACACCCTCGCAGCCCGAGACTCACATAAGAATAACCGAGCCCTCCTCAGCGGTGCCTCGAAACACATTCAAAAGTCTGACTGGCCGCAAGACGTACCTGGTTGACCAGTATACGCATGCTTTGAGAACTAATCCGATACTTCTTGTTGTGCACAACTCAACGCTCCTCAAAAGCGAAGACAAGGCCTTCCGCCGGGACTTGCAGAAAGTCGGTGCCAAATTCACGGTGGTGCGTACCCGCCTTTTCAACGTGGCGGTGCGTGGGTTGGAACACGAGGACCCCGCGAGCCATGACGCCGCGAAAAAATCCCGAAAAACGCGCCATCCTCTACGAGAAATGCTCAAAGGGTCGTCTGCGGTCATCACGATTCCAAAGTTGGACCCCGCCGTGGTCGACAAAGTGGTAAGCCTGGTGGACAAAACGAACAATCGTTTGATTTTGCTTGGAGGCCAGGTCGACGGTGCCGTGCTTGAAAGACAAAGTATTGACGAATTCCGCAAGATGCCAACTCTTGAGGAGCTGCATGCTCAGCTCGCTGGCACGCTGACCGTTCTGGGCGGCGCTGGCCTTGTGTCTACTCTCGAGACTGGAAGTAAGGTGCTCTATTTGACTCTTGACCAGCACCGTCAAGAGCAAGAAAAGCAATAGTCTTGGCTTTTCGAAGGCTGGTTAATTAAATAGTACATAGGCTGGCGATCTTTACTCAACTGTGCCAGACATGGCGACTTAGTATTCATCACGTATTCTTGAGCTCCGCCTTGAATATGCCACGTAGGTTCTCAAGAGATTCGACAGCATAATTGAGACGTCTCCTCTCAGCTTGTGGCAGCCCTCCCTTTCTGTAGCGCTCATTTATCTGTTGCAGGCCAGACACCTCGTCGCGCAGTTTTGTACGCTCAGAAAAAAGCTCAGTACGTCTTCGCTCTTCGTCACGAAGCCGCTCTGACATGAGCTCGCGTTCTGAAAGTTGGCTAATTACAACATCGGGATTGTCTGCCAAGAACTCCTCCAATGAAACTAGCTCAAGTTGCTCGTGGCGTGCTTCGTAGTGCTTCAAATACTCAATCTCGGCGACAATGTTGGCGAATGTCATATCTTGTGCCTTTTGGTGTGCGATCTCACGATCATATTGCCGCCGCTGTTCGCTCAAGGCTTCCTGCGCCTGTTTAAGCGACCTCAGAACATACCAGGTTTGGGCGCGCACGACGGCCACGTCCCCTTGCGATTGTAGCTCAGTTTCATCACTTGATGATACAGAGCCAAGCATTCCTAAAAGATCATCGACCAGCTCCTCCAGTTTGTCTAGCTGGGCCGGCTCCATTATCGTCAGGGCGCTTCGGGTGGGTGAGACGAAGCGGCCTTACATAACACAATCTTCTCTCAATCTCAAGAAGGGCGAGGCGCTTGAGTATCGCGATTTTGTGATTTACACGGCTTGAAAGACAGCATAGAAGCACTTGGAGCATAATACTGGATTATAATGCAGAGTTATTCCATGCCAGGCAGGCTATATGCACCAATGGCACGCTATAAAGCGCGTAGGCGAGAAAATCGCGCTGACCCTTTGCAGCGTTACGACATTCTAGGATACATTGCCGCCGGCACTTATGGCCGCGTTCACAAAGCTCGCCTCAAAGAGGATGGCCGTCTTTGCGCGATCAAGAAGTTCAAGGCCGACAAAGAGGGCGAGGTTGCATACTACACAGGGATATCCCAGTCGGCGTACCGCGAGATGGCATTGTGCAAAGAGTTACATCATGCAAACGTTATTTATTTGGTGGAGACTATACTTGAGGACAAGAGCATTTACTTAGTGTTTGACTACGCCGAGCATGATCTACTTCAACTGATACATTACCACAGCCACATGAACAACCGGGCGTTCCCACCCGTGACCGTAAAAAGTATACTGTACCAGATACTGAACGGCGTCGACTATTTGCATAAAAACTGGGTCTTGCACAGAGATCTGAAGCCGGCAAACATCATGATTACTGCTAGTGGAGTTGTGAAGATTGGCGATCTTGGTCTTGCACGCATATTTCGAAAACCTCTACAGCCTCTTTACTCTGGTGACAAGGTCGTGGTTACTATCTGGTACCGAGCGCCAGAACTATTGTTAGGTGGTAGGCACTACACGCCAGCAATCGACATGTGGGCAATTGGATGCATTTTTGCGGAGATGCTAGCCCTGAGGCCTATTTTCAAAAGCGAGGAGGCGAAGATGGACAGCAAAAAGGTCGTCCCGTTTCAACGCGATCAGGTGCAGAAAATGATCGAGATACTTGGCACGCCAAATGCTTCAAAGTGGCCGGACATTACCGCGTATCCTGACTACCCACAGTTGACCACTATGCGGATCTACTCTAACGTGCTGGATCAGTGGTACCGAGGAGTTCACCAGACGAACAAACCGGGGCTGGACCTTATGCAACAGATGTTTTGTTACGATCCTTTCAAGCGTGTCACTGCAGCTTCTGCTATGAATCATGGCTACTTCAAGGAGGAGCCAGAGCCGCAACTCAATGCATTCGAGGGTACTAAAATAAATTACCCCGTGCGGCGGATCACATCAGATACGAAGATCAAAGCACCCCACTCCTCCAAAAGGCCGCTTTCAGAGGAACCTGGTGTTCGGAAGAAGACGAAGCAGTAGCGTAGCATCGGTAGCGCATTGATCTGAAGTTAATGGTGACCTTGTCAACTGCCGCTCAGCGGCTAACTGTCCAAATGTCTCAAGCCTTGTACTGTACGAGATCCTCAGGATCGAAAATAACCTCAATCATTAAGCTGCAGCTAGGGCACGTTGCGATGTTGGTCTCTCCGCTCTCAAGGTCGCCGTAGAACACTTGAAACTGGTCGCCACACGGGCATGGATAGTAAAATGTGTGCGTGATAGGGTCATAGTTCATATCCTCAATCTCAATCGAGTCGTAGACATTCTCATCATCGAGCTCCTCGACTGTAGCGGTCGCTGACATGAAGCTGCCTCGAAGGCTCGCTTGTTGGCGATGCCTGCTTGATGTCCAAACTTTTCTCGCTTATCAACGGGGCAGACATCAGCGCCCAGTCTCGGAGCTCGGCTCACGTGACTAATACGGCTGCCTAGGTAGGCGGGAGGCTCTGATAAGCCTGAGAGATATTGGGTATAGGGCTCAGGGCTGCGTTATCAAGTATCTCACTCCGCACTGGTGATATCCAAAAATTACCACTCACAGCTCCAGACAACCTGATCGAGAATGGGTATCAGCCGTGACTCTCGCCACAAGCGTTCTCACACCGGCGCTCAGCGCGCGCAGATCCGCAAGAAGCGGAAGTTCGAGCTGGGCCGCCAGGCGGCTAACACCCGCATCGGTGCTAAGCGTATCCACACTGTGCGCACTCGTGGCGGTAACCAGAAGTACCGTGCTCTGCGTCTGGAGACCGGCAACTTTTCGTGGGGCACTGAGGGCGTTTCGCGCAAGACCCGTGTGATTTCGGTGGCCTACCACCCCTCGAACAACGAGCTTGTCCGCACCAACACCCTCACCAAGTCGGCTGTTGTCCAGATCGACGCTACCCCTTTCCGCCAGTACTTCGAGTCGCACTACGGTGTTCCCGCCTCGAAACGCGGTAAGCAGAGCGAGGAGATCAAGCAGACCGAGAAGACTCGTGCCCGCGCCTCGGGTGCCAAGCTGTCGCAGGGTCTTGAGCCCCAGTTCGGCGCTGGTCGTCTCTACGCCGTCGTCTCGTCGCGCCCTGGCCAGAGCGGCCGCGTCGACGGTTACATTCTTGAGGGCGAGGAGCTGCAGTTCTACCTGAAGAAGTTGACTGCCCACAAGAAATAAATATAATCGCATTGTGTTTCCGAACCAGCTCAATAAAAATATAACTGGGTCCATAATGAATCCTCAGTCTAAGAGATTGCAAATGAAAGAAAGTGAAAGCTACAGTTGTCCATGATAAGATTGTGCCAACTATGCTGCCAATTTACGTTCCCTAGTCCTGCACGAGTCCGCCTCAGTTCCATTGAGGATCCCAGGCCATGAAACAGGATGCGGACCGTCAACTTATAAATGTAGGACACTTCGTGGATATAATGCATATAGTTACGGATAAATAAACCTCGAATCAGGTCGTAGGCAAAGGGTTACGGCAAACGGGGCATTGTAATCGCGTACGCATCCATTCGGTAAGGCATTCAGTGTTGAACACGTGACGGCACGGCGTTACCATGTATTTGCGGCGGGCGACGAAGCTTTGGGCATAACTGGGCGCGTGCCCGTTAAGTGACACAACAAGACGAACAGAATTCATGCATATGGCGCAGTCAACCGACTTAAACGCGATAGGTGGCTCGCTGCCATCATATGGTGATAACAGCGTGGTTGAAGGCACCCGCGACCGCTCAGACTCTGAACCGTCTTCAGAGTGCATATCAAACGTCACAGGTTCCGAAACAATGTCGAGAGCCTCTTCCAGATCCGTGCCTATGATAGGATGGTAATCATAGACAGGTATGGCCTTCACGAACGTGCCAGGTACAAAAAATCGAGGCCCAAGCTCGCCTTGTAACAAGAGAACAAGCATCTGGCATGTCTGCCATCCAATAAGCAGCCAGCCCAGCGAGCGGCGATTTGGTAAACCCACCGCCCAGCGGCGGAAAAAATAAAACAAGGAAACAGGGATCAGGCGTAAAAGCGTCGAGCCTATGATGTAAGAAGGAACAAGAGCACGTCGGTAGCCTTTGACAACGTTACGGTATATCTGTGGAACCCAAAATGACAGCATGATGAAGGCCAGTAGCTGCTCAACAGTAGGCCAAAGTAGTGCAAGCAATAACATTAGGATGGGAAGAAAAAAAACGGCCGAGAAGATGGTATTCCACACCAATGCATTGGCACGAGCCTCGGTGATAATCTCAGTACCGTCCAATTCCGAAGCTCCTACTGGACTTATGCCTGCCTCCGTAGCTGGGGGAAGTTGGGAACGAATCTGTCCCTCTGGCTGCGTGCCACTTGCCCCTTCCGCACTGACCTGCCCACGCGTTGCGAACGCAGGGATGCATCGAAGCGCCAGCTGCCACAACATTTGAGGATATCTTAAACCTAAGCCTTCATTTTGCGCGGTCAAAATGTTGAACATAAAGCGCCCTTCAAGGAAAACAAGACATGCAGCAGCTAAGCATAAGCCAGAGGCAATCGCAATGTAATCAATCAGGGAAAGGACCAGGGACGAGGCCAATAGTGCGAACCACACTGGGGCGGCCACAAGAAGTGTATCGCATAGTGTCATGAGCACCAGAGTGTAAAAACTTCCACGAGCCACAGAAGTTGGAGTGTCATTGATGATCATCTGGTGAGCAGTCAAAGCAGCCAGGGCTAGTGCAATGAAAGTTAAAATGACGAAGTACAGTCTGGACTTAGCAGCATAATCTTCCAGGAGACTACCATGAGCACGCATTTTGTAGTAGACGCCACAATTAGGTGAGTACATGACTCCACTGATGGCAACATGTGGAACATGAACGGTTGGCCGGCCCTGTGGGTCTGTGTGATCCTTGTCAATCTGGTCGACTTCCTCCTGACTTAGAGGCAGCGGGCGTGTCCTTCCGTAAAAGACGAACTCGCAGCTATCCGCACCAGTGCGCATTGCGTCATAGTAATCGACATCTTCCTCCTCCAAGACCCGTGACAACGTATGATTCAAACTCCTGGTCATCACATATCGGGTGTCGTTGACCAGTTGCGGGTAATGCTCATACTTGGGTATAATATAGGGTATGGCGATGTCTCCGCTGAACTTGGTACTTCGCGTACTCAGTAAAATGTGACCTTCGTTTAAATAGACTCCTTGCATGACCAGGCTGACTTGGCGGCTCAAAGTCAATTCAGCGACCAGAGCACGCGCATGACCTCTCTTCAAAGCTGTCTGCTTTAAATTCAAGCTGAGAGTCCCTCGGTCTGGGGGTGCTTTGGTGTTGTTGCTGCTGTCAGGTGGCCTCCTCGTTTTATTGCCGCTGGACACATTTCGTTGCAGCAGCGAGACGCTCCCGTTAGGTGGGTTCATTGGCACAATTGGGAGATGCCCTTTTGCTCTGTATACTCCCTGCAGTACTGAAGACACGTTGTGGAAGTAGACAGTGGACTTCTGATCAGAGTCCCACATGCCGAGAACTGTCTGTTCGAAAGACGCCGGCAAGAAAGGAGATGACCTGGCTGGGTCATCTGCTGGTCGTACATTTGTGAGGTTGAGGCTTGAAAGAGATGCATGTAATGATGACCGTAACACCGATTGTATTTCGAGTTGCCGCAGACGGACGAAGGTGTGGAGCCTCTGGATCTTCTTTTCGTCTGGCCAAATAGCACCTTGATTTTGCGCGAGTAAATTGAAAATCGAGAACGTAATAAATATCTGGGCTAGAAGGCGCGAATAGGGCCGCATTTCGAGGCCCGTAAGCTTCCAATCTCCTGCCGTTCGCGCAATAGAATCGAAAGACCTAAGTTGGTGGACAGTTGATGTGGCTCGGCAAGTTCAGTTACATCAGCACGTTCTGTGGCTGAGCCGAGCGATCTGTGGTGGATTGTGGTTCGAGCAGGGACCGATAGCCGACTCTTGCGTCATTACACCGTCCAAGAGCATCTAAGCGTCATCCACGCCCACCCCTTTTCACCAACTACACATCATGAGCGCTGACATTATTGTATACGGAGGCGACTGGTGCGGTGACTGTGTGCGCACGAAGGCTGCCTTCAAGCGCCTCAATGTCGACTATAAATACATTGACATTGTGGCGCATCCAGAGGAGAGACAGACAGTAAAGCAGCTCAGCGGCGTCCTGTCTGTACCATTGGTGATCTTTCCAGACCAGACACAGCTCACAGAGCCCACGGATGAGGCGCTGGAGGCTAAATTGAAAGAGCTTGGACGTCTTTGAACAGTGCTTTACCTCGAATCTTCATGATACCTGGACTTCAATGAAAGAAAATTGTGTGGAAGTTACACCCGCGTAAAGTTCTCGCTCAGCTCTGTGGTACGTTCTGCGCTTCTTGCAACCATTGGGGATTGCCAGTCCCTCGGTGATCAGACCGTCAGCGATTGAGAATTCTAGCATTCCGGGCGCCTCACATGGGCGTAAAGAGAATTTTTACGTTTCAGTTTGATAACTGCCTTTATTGGATGGATTTGAAGACCAACACGTGATATGAAGACCAACACTAGATAAGTTCTACAGCTCACATTTCATAGTCGTAGGGCCGCATACAACTGCGCGCTGACAGTATGCAGTTGACGCGTTCGCCAAATCATCATGTGCACGTGATGTAATCAACCCCTCCTCGAAGTTGATTTTCATCCCAAGGCGTTACGCTGCGTGGGACCCCATTTCATCACTACTCTTCGACAGCCCCATGTCACGCCCTCAGAATATTGGTATCAAGGCCATCGAGGTCTATATTCCCGGTCAGTACGTAGAGCAGGCCGACCTGGAGAAATTTGATGGCATTGCCGCTGGCAAGTACACTATTGGTTTGGGGCTCACCCGCATGGCCTTTGTGAACGACCGCGAGGACATTTACTCGCTCGCACTCACTGCAGTGTCCCAGCTACTTGCCAAGAACAAGATTGATCCTGCTGATATCGGTCGCCTCGAGGTGGGCACAGAGACTTTGATCGATAAGTCGAAATCTGTCAAGACTGTCCTTATGCAGCTGTTCGGTGACAACGCTGATATTGAGGGTGTTGACACTGTCAACGCCTGCTACGGAGGGACTAACGCATTATTCAACGCAATTAATTGGGTTGAGTCCTCGAGCTGGGATGGCCGTGATGCTATTGTGGTTGCCGGAGACATCGCCATCTACGCTAAAGGTGCTGCGCGCCCCACTGGCGGTGTGGGCACGGTGGCCATGTTGATTGGCCCTGATGCACCCCTGGTAGTTGAGCCCCAACATGGATCTTACATGGCTCATGCATATGATTTTTACAAGCCCGATTTCACCTCGGAGTACCCTGTCGTTGACGGCCACTTCTCGCTGGCCTGCTACACGCGTGCCCTCGACCAGGCTTACCAGGCTTACAACCGTAAATCCAAGAACGACCAGGGAATGGACCGGTTTGCTTTTTCTGCCTTTCACACTCCTACTTGTAAGCAGGCCTCCAAGTCTTTTGCTCGTCTGCAGTACAACGATTACCTTGCGAACCCCTCCAAATTCACGGAGGAGCAGGTCCCGAAGGACATCGCTGAGATCAGCTACGAGAACTCCATTGCGGACCGTAACGTTGAAAAGACGTTTCTTGCTGTTGCCAAGCACGCTGCGAAGAGGAATTTTGAGCCCTCCATTCAGGCGGCTACCAACGTGGGTAACATCTACACTGGAAGTCTTTACCTGTCGTTGGCTTCGCTGCTGACGTTCGCGCCTGCGGAGGACCTCGCCGGCCAGCGTATCTCCATGTACTCTTATGGGTCCGGGTTGGCCGCCTCATTCTTCTCGGTCAAAGTCACTGAGGACGCTGTTAAGGTCGCCAGTCTATCAAAGACAATTGGTCTTAAGGCTCTGCTTGACGAGCGTGAGAAGGTCACCCCCGAGGGTTACGAGGCCGCGCTGGCACTGCGCGAGAAGGCGCACCTTAAGAGCAGCTTCAAACCTGAGGGATCAACCGACCACCTGCGTAAAGGCACTTACTTCCTCCAGGAGATCGACGATAAATTCCGCCGCCACTACTCGATCAAGCAGTAGGTTATTTGCAACTTCATGGCTCTTCGGCGTCGTTGCCGCCGAAATACCTGGTAGGCTGAATTCTGCTTCCATTCAGAAGGCCCTTGGTCCGTCATCCCTTTACTCGCTGTAATACTAGGTTGCTGACTTGCATGTCCGTCCTCATTTGGAAAAGGGAAAGCGAGTGGTCGATCTGCTGCATAATGATATATCAGTATATACACATATGTTAAAAGATTGAAGCCTCCTCCGTCCCCTGTGCGCGGCGCATCACCTTCTCGCCGCGCTGCTTATCTGCCAAACTCCCAACCGGGCCACGGCGAGCCAAGCGGGGTCCTGCGAAACAACTGCAACGCATGCGTCTCTCTTGGTGCGAGCGAGTATAACTTCGTAAGACTCCTTTTTGCGACCCCGTCGTGTATCTCTTTTGATCGATGACCAGCAATGGAGAAAGTAAGTCTGATACTTCCAACACAGCGCTCGGCCGACGCTCTCTATCCAGCAAAAGCCGCCTTGGCGGGATGGCGCAAAACTCGGCGCGGTTGTCGCACACAGTGAAGAGCCTCAAGCAAGAATCTGGCTGGCTGCGCGCTCCTTCGCCGACGCAACGTCTCCCAACAGCTAACGTATTCTCCTGCGAGACGCCGCACGGACAGGTAGACTTGGACTGCGGGCCGGGCACTCTGAATGACAATTCGTACCAAATTTTGAGATCTACTAGCTCAGAAATGAAGAGCGAACAAGGCCGGAGAGCGGTAAGCTCAGAAGATGTTTACGTGCATCAGACGCAAGCGCAGCCTGTGCTGGCCCACAGACAGCCTGATCCACAGCTCCCGGCGTCACATGAATCTCATCTTGGTCCTCAGATGCCTGGTGGCATACACGACGAGACGGAAACATTCAGATTCCCGACAAAGGGATGGAAATTGTCGAGTGAGGGGTTGCCGGATAGCACCAACGGCCGTCACACACCCGGAGTATCGCCAGCCTGGGCTTTAGCCGATGACTATAAAAGTGAAAGAGGGCCATTACCGCCGCCTGCGCTTTCTAGCTACTCGCAGCCAGTTTCAGCGCGAACATCGCGTCCGGGCTCAGTAATGCCATTGCCAATGAAGGCTCAGCGCAAAGTAAGCGGCGTCCAAAGTCAACAGGGACTGATCGGGTTGGGAATCAACAGGGAAGCCAGCGAAAGAACTTGGGGCAACTGGATCTGGACAGCGCTTCGCATGCTTGGTATTTTGATCGCGGTATGTTCACTAATTTTTACGGTGTGGGACTGTGTTGACTCGCTCAGAGGCGACTGGTTGTTGAATTGGTACGTTCAGCGTGCGTTCAAACGTGCGGCAGCCGAAGTGTCAGAAAATAATGCCTTACTTCTCATGAGCATCTCCAACAATCTCAGATGAGACTCAGTGACATTATACCTCGAGGCTGGTGGCAGCTTGCTAAATCAGTGAGCTGACGCGCGTTGGAAGAGAAAGTCTCTATCATGGCCGTTTGGTGGGATGATCGACGGGTTTGGAGCTATCTCCATGCTTCGCTTGGGCGGGAACCCTGTGCGCACGCCCTGGTCACATCTGATAGTATGGTGTTGAAATAGTTTGACAAGGAGATAAGTTCAGCAGTGTTTCAATAGAATACCAAGGTGGCAGGCTAGTGTACGTACCGAGAATATAAATCAGTTGTGCTTGCTTCTACTTTGAGTGCTTATACTTTGCCGCAGCACAATGCTCTTGCCGGGCCGCTTCGGCAACTTTGTTGGCTCTTGCCAGATCCCTGCATAAAACCGAGAGTGGCGAGTTGATGCGCGAGTCACTGCGCGCCACAGCTCGGTTGGCCCCACGCCGCAGGAAATGCATGGGAGACTGCACATGCGAGGTCGACGTGTAGCGGGCTGAGTCATTCTGGCTCTAAGGGCGATTATTGCTCTATAAAATGCGACGATTATAGCGTAATTGGACAGAAAGGGCCCTACAGTGAATCCGTAAAACCATGCATGCACTGGATGTCACATTTGGAACGGTGCGATTCTGGCTGAATATCCTACAACATATTTGCCACCGAAGCCCGTATTATCCCGACTACATGGTTGTGACTAAGAATTGTGAGTTTTCTTGCGTCTCCATATAAGCAGTAGCTGCAGAACGTCAGGCGCCGTTTTCGTTTGAACGGCATTGTGTTCAACTCTTCAATGAGACAATGATTTTCAAGACCGCGTCGTCGTTCTCGAGGACAGCGGCGGCGGCAAAGGCGGCGTGGGTATCGAGCTCTGGCCAACCAGTTCCTGGCTTTTTTATTTCCACACCACAATATCAGAGGCAGCGCTCTCAAGTTGGGCCCTATCTTGGTGAGGCGCGTAAATACAGTAACGGCGTTGACTCAGGATTTTTTCTTACATTTCCTAGTGGGCCCAATTTCACATCGGGCGCGGCGTCGTCAAGTCTCGATGATGATGACCGGGATGCGAAGGGCTCCAAGGGCGTGCGGAGACCGTTCCTGGCAGAGCCGCTGCGCAAAGTTACACACTTTCAAGATTCAGATACTGCTCCCCGTGTCCCCGATGGGCCAGCGGATACTGAGCTAAACTGCGCCGATACTTCCTCAGCGCAGACTGAGGCTACTGAGGACCAACGGCATCAAAGCGTCACGGAAGGGTCTCTGGCCGGCGATCAGCGGGATGGCAGTTCAGGAAGGTTAGCCGGCGATACAGTCGCAGGCGCTCTTGTGTTGATGGAAGAAGAGCAGCAGGCTGGCAATCATGCTCACGTGCTTTCGACATTTTCAGAATTGGAGCAGTCCACCAATGAGATTCCCCTTTCGGTCTACAACCTTCTTCTCAAATCCATTGCTGCAATGAATATCGAGGCTATGGATGTGACGATGCTCTTGCAGGCGTACGAACAGTTGCTTCAGCGCGACATAACACCTGACAGGGAAACTTATAGCCTTCTCGTGCACACCCTAGTAGCTGTCGCCGAACGGTTATCAGTTTGCCGTGATCAGCTATCTTTGGCTGTTGGCCGCCCTGGCCGGAGCACTGGCGCCGCGGAGGATGTCTTGTCATTGTACCCCGTTGAGGACCATCTTAGGTTGGCCCTCAGTATCTTTAAGGCATCCCTTTCCGTCGACGGTAGTAACTTTTGCCAAGATGCTGTTGACTTACTTGTACGAGCTTGTGCAAAGTACAGGGTGGATACAACAGAGCTTGCATCTTTGGTGTCTGGGAAGGCCGCTTTGGCAGCTCTGCATTTTGCTAAATCGCCTGAGGAGACAGAAATGTGGTTCGCAAAGTTGCAGAGTACAGAAGTGCCGAGAGAAGAGCTCAAGGATGCATATATCGAGAGTCTTGTACGAGTTGGAAGTCTCGATGCTGCCGTGAGAGCCTATGAGCAGGAGATTTCAGCGGGAACTAGCTCAAAAGCAATGCTTTTGAGCTTAATCAATGGTTTCGTTTCGAAAAGGTTGTATGCGACAACCTTGCGATGGGTGAGAGAAAGTGGTTTACTGCGTCTTGGCGTTGAAGAGTGTAGTAAAATCCTGTTGGCACTGTGTGAGCCGATGGAATTGACTGCGCTGCCTTCTGCAGCTCTCCTGTATCAGCTGGTTGGTTCGCACAAAAATGCGGCGTCTAGCTTAGACTTTGAGCTTGCCCGTAGCAGGCTCTTGGACCTTGCAGTCGCCGCTCGTAACGATGAGGTGGTTTTAGCCATTATCAAAGAGACACATTTGCGGGACGGCCAGTGGACTCCGTCAACGACAACAGAAACAGTCAAATTCCTGATATCTCGGAGTAATGCGGCGCTAGCAATTGACGTGTTCGTGAACCAGGCGCAAAAACTGGCATTGTCTTGGGCAGCTCGTGATGTGGCGACTCACTTCATAGGCGAAGAGATGCTGGACGAGATCACCCATTGCCTATCTCCTCATTTATCAAGCAGCGATGGTCTAGAGCTTGCCCTCAAGCTTCTCCGCGTGCCGTTCCTTTCCCGCACCTTCAATGCACGTCTTGTCGTGCTCGAGCGAATTTGGAGGGCAAGGAGCGATCTCGATCCGGTTTTGTCCACGAAAATTAGCGAATCCCCATCACTTCTCACTTTGATTGTTGAGCTCCACACCCGAATGGTACTGGATAGCGAAGGTCATATGGGACTCGCGATCCCTCCTGATCAGCTTACTGCTCTCGGAAATATGATACCCTTGTTTGTTTCGGATATCGTGCAGAACGGGGGAGCCGTGGGAGCTGATCTCAGCATGAAAATTGAAAAGACGCTTGTTTTGCTAGGACTTGATCCCACCCCCTGGGTTGCCTACGCGCAGCGTGCGCCAACTAACACTTTAGTTCCTGTGTCTGATGATGCTTCAATCATCAGGTATGCAGCCACTACAAACGGCCTGCCAGAGGCCATGACTCTTTTGAAGGACCTTTTTCTCCGTCAGCGAGTTCCAAGTGCTGAGGTGTTAGCCTCGGTCGTAGCCGCCACAGTGAGAGCTAATTCTGTGGTCCATCTTCGAGTACTTGCGTCGCAGATCGAGAAAAATATCCCTTATACGAGCACCGATGAATGGCTTGCCGCAAATAGAGCCCTCGTCACGGCAGCTGGGCTGGACTACGGGATTGCCCTCGGTGCGCATGGTTGCTTGATCGAACATAAGTATGGACCCACGGCGGACGGTTATGCTGCTCTTCTTGAGCATCTCCCCGCTGAGGCCAATGGCGCAGCCATGGCTGTATCATACTACAACGAAATTAAGGACTTTAGGATCGCTGGTAACACGCGGTTTTACAATGCTGTTCTGAGCAAGCTCAACTTGTATGGTCGCTTCACGGACGTGGATTCCATTTTTTCGGATATGAAAGCCTTGAATATGCCGCGTAATGTTCAGACATACGAAACTATGATTTTGTCCAAGCTCACTCGCAATGTGCCTGAGGAGGCTGTGGATCTTATTAGCGAGATGCCCGCGGCGACGGATTTTGTACCACACGCTCGTCCCTACAATATTCTCATGGAGTATTTCGTGCGCACTAAGAGATCGCGCGAGGACGCCCTAAGAGTGTGGGGCCATTTGCGTCACCGCAAGATCATCATGACTCCCGGCTCATACAGTCTACTCATGGATGCTTGGCTGCTCCCACCCCATGATCTACCTCAAGCTGACCATGTTTTGAACATGATCGAGGAGGACGGTGCACCGTTCTCTACGGAACATTTCGCTCGTCTGCTTCGAGCTCGCGGTGTGCTAGCTAGGGACCTGACGTCGGCTCGTAGCTTTTACCGTGCATTGGTGAAAAACGGCCGCGTGCTGCCTGATAAACACATTTTCAAAGCGCTTATGGATTCTTATGTTGCCAATGGTCACGTCAAGGATGCTCCACAAGTCCTTGACGAAATGGCAAAATATCACGTACCAGTGACGGATGCGATCTTCGGATCACTTGTTGAAGGGTGGACAGGAGAAAAGTCAGTGCAAGCCAGGAATTTGCAGCAGATCCATAACAATCAGGCAGTCACTGGTGCCTAATATTTACGGTATATAAATTATTTAATCAGATCAGATGCATAACAAATCGTCTCTATATACAATATTCAGATGCCTTGACGTAAGGTCTCTAAACCCGGCCGTTTCATTCATCCTCATCAGTCATGGGGGTGGGGCCCTCTTCAGACCGCAAGTACAGTTCCACTGCCGTGGAAAACGCGCTGAAAGCCGCACACCCGAAAAGTGCACTCTGAGGGCCACCTTTGATAGCTAGGCCTCCGCCGGTCGCGCACCCTGCATAAATGGCATTGTACATGTCATTTTTGGCGCGGAGGGATTCAATGACACACTCTACGCCGGAATAGATACCGCCAATAGCGCCGAAGCTTTTGGCGCTACTGTACGACCGGCGGCCCATGTCCAAAAACTGAATCTTCATCTGCTGCCGGAAAGGGAGATGTGATATTTTTGCAGCTTCGGTAGTGCCGATAGCCGTGTCGTAGGACATGGACGCCATAAAAAGACCAAAAACACCACCAAGCGCAAAGCCCATGCCCGTCGAAATGATGGATTTGCCGGGGCAAGACTGCATGAAATTCATCATGGCCGTCGCACCAGCTTGTGCTTGCTCATCTGGGGTCATGTCAAAGTAGGACTTTTGCTCGGCAGCGCCGGGCATGCCCCCAAAGCTCATGGCTATGTTGTAGAGTGGTCGCGACACACCTGTATAGTGGGAGTGAAATTCTGTGATTACCTCACGTGACAAGATCGCTGCTGCACGGCGATGCAGACGCGTAAAGCTTGGCTGGGAGGGTGGCGAGTTTTAGCTAACATGCCGAGACCGGAGGCGCGCTTCGTGGGATACTGAAGGTGGGGGAGGGTGAGGCCAGCAAGAAGCTGCCAACGGACGATATTCGGTTACGTCTGGGAAAGATGCGCTAGCAGCAGTAGCGATATTGAGCCCTTCCATATTTGGAAACTTAGGAGTTTTTATTCAATTACTCTAGAAGCAGTCCCTGGCTTGGGCAGGCGAAACACGAGGCTGCGGGGCGTCCAGCTACATAGTCCATAGCTCATTCAGCGCAGTATGACGCCATGCTTGCCCAACAGAACCTGTAAAATTCTGGCTTCTCAGTACCTGCTGCTCATGCTTAGCCCGCGGAGACTTCAGCTTTTGGGACGTATCAGCTGGTAACAGCGGGGCAATACACGCTGTTGCTCATGCATGCTGCGAGTCAGACGATGCATCCTGCGGAGCAGCAGAGCACTCTTACACCTCACATTCGATCATTCAAACTGGAGAAAAAAAGCCATCACCATGCAACTCGCCAAGAACATACATTGTTAATTCGTCGAGAAGCTTGAATCAGGCTTGTCTCAGCGCCAAGTCGACGGGCCTCGAAACTGGTTGACGTGCTCGCCACGTGAAACCCGTACCCTGAACTTGCTGTCGATTCGGCAGCAACCTGCATGGTATAAAGCAGCGCGGGGTGCTCGCGCCGCCGAGGGTCCTGAAGATAGAATCGCAATGAAGTTGGTGAACATATTACTCGTTACAACGCCCTTGGTACTGGCCAATTCGTACTTTGCCGGTAAAGACACGTTGGCGCTCGCGGAGGTCGAGAAAATTCGGGCTAATCTGCTCAGCAATGCGAACTGGGGGCTGGCGAATACACTCGACACTTGGTCGGAGGCCGAAGTCAAGTCTTGGCTAACTTACCACAAGCTGGAGACTCAGGGGAACTACGAGGCGCTGTTGGCCCGTGCGAAGGCGAACGTTGATCTGCTAGTTGCCGATCTTGAGCCTTACGTAGACTCGGCCAAAGAAACGAAGGATCAGCTCCTCGCCAAGGGTCAAGAATTCTATGAGCAGTCTGCCGACGCAGTGCGCGCTGGTTTCGCGGAAGTGTCGCGCCAATGGTCCGATCTTCGTTTGCGTGAGTTTGTTGAGGCGCGTGGGATCAGCGTACCCGCTGACGCGACGCACGAGAAACTGCTTGAGCTTGCGGACGGCGCGAAGAGCACCGCGGCCAAGGTTCAGTCAAACATTGCTGAACCTTTACGGAGATACTGGTTCGAGAGCTGGTCTCGCGCTGACCTAGAGACTGCGCTGCAGTCTTTTGGCGAGAACGTAGAGGGCACCCGACACGAGCTCGTCGACCGCATCACCGAAGCCTACAATATTGCTGCGGTAAAATTTGCCGAGGGCGAGCAGGTTGGTGCCGAGGCTGGGCAGGAAGCCTTCAAGCAAGCCGTCAAGTGGAAGGAAGCCCATTTTGATACGTGGACTGCTGAGGACGTGAAGGAATACCTCTCGTCGTTCGGCGCTTCCGTTAGTGACGGTGCGGAGAATTTCGCCACTAAGGCAGAGGAAAATTACCGCTATTTCATTTTCGGTGAGACTAAGCCGAAATATGTCGCGGACCGGTTCGGCGGCCACCTGGCCGGTGTCCACAGCCACCTGGCGCATGTTCTGGAGTGGGCGCAGGGCGTCCTGGGTTTCGGCCCAAAGGTTGACCTATAAATGAATATGTAGAACTTATCAGAATCTGAACAATATTATTTGCCATAGGCACATATGATTAACGTGCTCGGTGGCTCGCTGCGCCGTTTCATCTATTGTCCCACGTTAGCCCACACAAACGGCTCTCTTAGTAAAGCGCTTCGTCGTATTCTACAAAATGGCGCCTCGACCGTGGTATGTTCAAGCCGCGGATGCTAGCCACCGCCTGCTGGTTCTTGGTATTATAGGCTATTCTGGTTACCTTGTATATGGAACTTTTGCCACCTTGAACCAGAACGCTGCAAGAAAAGCGCGGTTGGCCTCGGAACGCGCCGTAGCAGATGGCGCTATAACTGAGGCAGGCTCGGAGCCCAATCGACCCAACTAAAGGCCTGGAGCGCTCATGGGGTTACGCAGGCAGCTCCTCATTATCTTTATCACCACATGTATATACTTTTAACTTGCATATCAGATCTCACTGGGTCTGGGTGCGCCGTAATTTCTCGGGATGCGGGTCGACTGACCAGTTTGTGCTGATTGGTGCGCGTGACCGTGCTTTACTGTTTTCTTCTTCAAAGGGGAAAGGCTATGACGAAGACCGCGAGCCCGTAGCTTTCTCAAACGTTCTTTGGCGTCGTCCAAGTCTTTACCTGTTGCGTTCAGTGTAACAACTCGCGTATAAGCAGTGCCACACAGTGGACAAGCGCTTTGCTGCTCCAAAAGCGACCGGTCAGCAACGTGACCACACTCTGCAATGTATGCAAAGCGCGTGCTTGCACCACTTTCCGCAAGACGCTGTCCCGTCAGCTCACACTGCCAGTATCCGTCTACGATTTTCCGGTGCAGTGTAACCACATCCTTAATCGATCGCATATCGTTAGCTTCGACCGTGCGCGGCTGTATCTGACCTCTGTAACCCAGCAGATATTCTAGAGTTGCTTGTCTGTTGAAAAGGCGCCCCTGCCAGTCGCTCACCACCGGATCTGACAGCGGTTTTCCAGATAGTCGGCAAATAGTCCAACCGTCAACCCCGCTATCGGTGCGACGGGGACCCTGAGGTCCTTCTTCGTATTGTACAAGGTCTGATCTTTTGGCTTTTGTGCCTCCGTCCGCCCCCATGGCTGGGGGGTGCACCAAAGAAGCTGATGTGCCTGTGTGACGTGCTTATCGATATGGGCTGGCACAAACATATGGATTTGTCACGCCCTGAACTTTCCAGCACCGTGCATCTAACATTTGCCGGTATTGGCAGTAGGGCTCTTTACGGTTCATGTCTCGAGACCGGGATACTTGCGTTTTTTATGACAAAATAGGGACCTGCAGGCACGGCGGTGCTTGTTCAAAGCGCCACGTCAGACCAGAGATCTCGAGTACGTTGATGTTTTACAACATTTATCCAGGGCGAGACCTTAATGATTTTGTTGAGGATATATTTATTGAGGCGGGAAAGATTGCTCCTGTTGCTGACCTTTTAATCAGCGCCAATACGAATGAGCACCTTAAAGGAAATGTATACATCTCGTTTACGTCCTCACAAGATGCGCTAAAAGTACTAGATGACTTTAACTCAAGGTGGTATGCAGGCCACCCAGTTGTAGGCGAGCTGAGCCCCGTACAAGACTTGAGAACTGCTTGCTGCCGTGAGGTCGACAGTGGATCATGCGATCGCGGCCTGAACTGCAATTACGTGCATCCAGAGCGTCTTTCGCAGCGCCACCTCGACGAACTTTTTGCTTCACAGGCGAAGACGTGGGTGGCACGCTGAAGACATTGGCAAAATAGTTTTGTAAATAGTCAGTTAGCACTGCCTTCTCCAATTTATTGTGCTCAACGCCCTCCCGGCTTGGCCGACTCGCCCTTGAACTTCTAAAGTCCCTTGCCCAGCGTCCTTGTCGCTGGGCCGCGAAGTCCCACGGGGGCGACGGTGGCACTTGTCATCCGGCACCCATCTTGGTTGTTCCTCACCATGGCTGATCGGTACTCGTTTTCGTTAACAACGTTTTCGCCGAACGGCAAATTGATCCAGATTGAATATGCGCTGCAGGCAGTGAATCAGGGTATAACCTCCGTTGGCATTAAGGCTAAGAATGGTGTTGTTCTTGCCACAGAAAAGAAGGCGTCGTCCGCTCTTGTAGACAACGAATCATTGACCAAAGTCTCAGCACTGACGCCGAATATTGGCGTTATTTATTCAGGAATGGGCCCCGATTTCCGCGTTCTTGTTGATAAAGCGCGTAAGATTGCTCACTCCAATTATAAGCAGATCTACAACGAGTACCCGCCCACTCGTGTGCTAGTTCAGGACGTGGCTAAGATAGTTCAGGAGGCGACTCAAATGGGTGGTGTGCGTCCCTATGGCGTTTCGCTGCTTGTTGCCGGTTGGGATGAGACGCATGGCTACGGTCTTTATCAGATTGACCCTAGTGGCTCATACTACCCGTGGAAGGCGACTGCCATTGGCCGTGGGTCAACTTCGGCCAAGACGTTCCTCGAGAAACGATGGAACGAGGATCTCGAGCTAGAGGATGCGATCCACGTCACTTTGCTCACTCTTAAGGAGTCAATTGAGGGTGAAATGACGGGCGAGAACGTTGAAATTGCTATTGCGGGTGAAGCGGCCGACCACCTTCTGGGATTTGAGGGCGTGGAGGGTGCTCAGGGCCCGCGGTTCCGCAAGCTTTCGGCACAGGAAATTCAGGACCGTCTCGAATCACTGTAACTAGAGTTAATAATATATACAATGAGCGCATACACTCAAAATCAAGTCCATGGTTGCTCAGTTAGCGTCAGGCTTGAGCATAGGCGTGATGATTTCGCCCTTCTTGACTATAACGCGCGGTTTAGTCTGGCGCTGAAATGTGTCTTTAGCAGACCACTCATTACCGATCGGCATCAGCAGCGAGCGCTCGTACTGTGCCCGATTTTCATAAGGAAATGGCACAGAGCTCGCGCTGTATTTGCTGCTTTTCAAATTCTGCCGTTCATTCAAAATGACGTTGTCTTTCTTGTAGTCTCGACGGTTCTTGTCCCGGATGCCAGCGACCTTGCGGATCCGGCGTACGCGCGACTCTAAACCGTCACCGCCCCAAGAACCCCAGCCGGGAAGCGTCTCATCAACCTCCTTATCATCATCCTCTTCGACCACAGCGCGCTTTTCTTCTCGAAACTCTGCGACAACGTCGTCGCCAGCAAAAGCCCTTCGCACCATATCTTGCTGCTGCAGCGTAAGCTGGTCGGAGCGAATTATTCCGTCGCCGAGGCTTGCGTCCATGTCAATAGTAACTGAGCCACCGGTCTTAGAAGCCTTGGCTTTTTTGAGCTTGTGCTCGCTCTTTGACTTCTCGCTGCTGTTTCTGTTCATACTTGAGAAGCTAGACTGTCCCTTGTCAGAACTTAGCGCCAACCATGGGTTGGCGGCAGGCGCGGCATTATCAATACCGCTATTTGACTCGGCTGTGATGGCAGACTCGGGTGCTTTTCTGATATAGCGCAATTCGATATCGCCCCCCTGAGACTTAGTTTCTGTCTTTTGTCTCTTGACTAGACGCTTATCCAGGGAACGGCTGTTCTCGATATTGTCCTCCTGTTGTGCATTATATTGAGCCTGATCCAAAAGACGACTGGACTCATCGATGGTAGGATCAAAGGTTTTCCGGCCAGGGTTCACGTCCTCCTGGCCCGAGTCGTCACCAGCCAGTAACCTCTCTGTCGCTTTTCTCTCTTTTTCTGCAGCATCAAGCATGAATTTCATGCCTAGGATGCCTTTTCGAGACACGGCTGGGTCTTCAACACTGCTACTCAGGTCAGATTGATTACCGCCATCCCCAGTTTTCCGATTATCAGCATTATCGTCATCATAGTCGCTTGAGTCGTCATCTGAGCCATCTGAGCCAAGAATATTGCGCCTCAGCGACTCACCTTGTCGCAGCATCTCCTCCATCTCGGCTCTGGTGCCTGCATCCTTCGACATGCCTTGTGTTATCATGCGGCGTGCCCATTTGGATGTTGATTTATGTTTGAGGGAGGCCCGCTCCAGCGCGCGCTGTCGAAGCTGCGCCTCACCATCCATTTCTTGATCGCCCTCCGCTTCACGCACCAGCGCAGCCTGGCGCTCACGATCTTTTTTGTGGACTCGCCGGTAGGATTTGGACTTGATCTTCTTGACGCGCTTGGCACGTTGCTCCTCGCGGAACATCAGCTCGCGCATATAGCGCAGCTGCTGCTGACGCTCTTTGAACTCATCATAGGTCAATTTTGATGCGCTAGCATCCTCGAAGGCCGAAACTGCCGTTTCGTCAAGCAGCGCCGACTGAGTCAAAATCTCTTGAACCGTGGCTTCAAGATTAGTGCGTTCCGCCTTCTCTGTGGGTAAGAAAGGCGAGACCTTTTCGCGATCGTCCGTCTGCAATGGGAGAGGAAATACCAAATGCTCGGCGCGACGGTTCTCGCGCACGACATCGTCCCATTGCGAGACCTCTTTCTTGGCAATCTCGTAGGCGGCTGCACGATCCACGCGCTCTTGCATCCGCTTTGGGAGTGGAATTGCAAGTGTCTTTGATGCGATTTTGGGCTTGAGAAGACCGAGACTTGTAGGTACAGCCCCGCTGAAGTCTTTAAGCGAGAGTTTCTCGCTCGCAGACGGCAGCATGAAGGGGTTTTCAGGCCCTGCGTGCTTTTCAAACAAGTGACCTGTTCTGTCCAGGCCAGCTGCTACTTTGTTGATGGCTTCGCGCAAAGCAGAGCCGTCTACGTCCGAGTCTGAGTCGTCGTCAACCTCCGAGAATAGTTCACCAGCGGTTCCATCAGTTGCGCCACTGGAAGCACTGTGAACGCTTGAACCACCATCCTCACTATCAGAGAACTCACTTTCGGACGCGGCAGTTTCGTCCCCACTCAGCGACGCGCCAGCAATGAGGTCAGAACTGAATCTGGAGCGAGGATTCGGACTCCTGTTAAGCTGTTCTACAGTATCATGTGGGCTATCCACTGTAGTTCCTTTAGTGAGCTCATTATCGGAGAATTCCTCGGCATCGTCCATGTCCCAGGCCTCAGAAAGCGACACAAGCTGCGTCTCATCCAGGCTCTCACCCCAATCAGACTCCTCTTCCCCAACTCCATTAAGGGCAATGTCCGAGTCTGAGCCAAAGGCTTCATCTGAATCAATCTCCTCGTCTTCATCAGACTTGACCTCCCCATTGATAAGCTCTCTAATCTTTTCATCGGCGATGTCTTCCAAGTCGATGTCCTGCTGCTGCCGAAGTCCCTTGATGTAAAACTCGTCATCCACGGCCGTATCAAATGCATTCAATGCACGATTCTTCATCTGGCCAGCTCGGCTGCGGTGCCCAGCGCCGACCCCTTGTTTGGGTTTCTTGTTGTTTTTTGGCCTCGGCATACCGTCAAGCAAGTGGTGCGAGTCGCGAAATTTCACGCTGGGGGTTCACTACAAAAAAATTATGTAAGCATACTATAATCATTGAGGCAGCGCTGCCGGGTTTGTCGTTACGAACATCTGCGGATCTGGAACAGGCAACTTAAAAACATATCGGCGCTATGTCGTTCGTAAAAAATACGACAGTAAT
Source organism: Wickerhamiella kazuoi (assembly GCA_030555755.1). NCBI lineage: Eukaryota > Fungi > Ascomycota > Dipodascomycetes > Dipodascales > Trichomonascaceae > Wickerhamiella > Wickerhamiella kazuoi. The sequence goes on along the minus strand of JANIVI010000002.1, from coordinate 36,086 downwards.
AGAGGATGGAGACCTCGTGCTGGCATGGATTAACCGCAGTGACGTAATTCCGCTCAAGATCAAGTCAGGTGAGACTCTGCAGACGCGCTACGGACCTTTTCGTCACGACGATATTATCGGGAAGCCAGCGGGCACACAGCAGGCTAGTATGAATGGTCAGGGATTTATTTATCTTCTGGCGCCCACGCCTGAGCTGTGGGCAATTTCACTGCCGCATCGCACTCAGATTGTCTATAGCCCAGACGGCAGCTATATCGTCAGCCGGCTTCGAATCAGGCCCGAGTCAAGGGTGATAGAATCTGGAACGGGCTCAGGCGCATTCACGCATGCGCTGGCACGTACAGTTTCGACGAGCGGCCAAATCCGCACTTACGAGTATCACCAAGCGCGTTGCGAACAGGCCGCCAAGGAGTTCGAGGAGCACGGACTTGGCGACATTGCACGCATCACACACCGCAATGTTTGCGAAGATGGTTTCAAGCTGAATGGTGAAAGGTTTGAGGCCAATGCAGTATTCCTTGATCTGCCAGCCCCATGGCTTGCCATTCCCTTTCTCATGGACGGTATGCTCGACCGCACCAGACAGGTGTACATCTGCTGCTTTAGCCCCTGCGTCGAGCAGGTTATTAAAACAATCTTCGCTCTCCGTGAAGCTGGCTTCCAGAACATCGAGATGACTGAAAACCAGGCGCGGCGGTGGGAAGGTCACAAAGCGATGCGCAAGAGCCTCGACGAAGCCTTGGACGTGATACGTGATGTTCGGGTAAGGCGACAGGATGGCATGGACCGTAGACAAGAGCGCGACCAGGCTCGAGCTCAGGGCGAGACACTGCCTAGTTTGAAACGCAAACGTGAGCCTTACAATCCCTGGGGCCGTGGGCTGCGGGTTCGCGAGGGCACCGAGGGGTACGCCTGGGATAACGTATCTTGGGTTGAAAACGAAATCAAGACGCACACGTCGTATCTCACGTTTGCCGTGTTGCCCCCCATGAAGCCAGCAAAGTACATTAAGGCATAACAACAGATCCTATTTTTATTGTATGCATAAATAGTTTTGACCAAAAAAGGCTCACAATAAGCGCAGAGACCAGCCCGCACGCACATAAAATACCGCCAGGCTAGCTAGTAGCACGTTCGCGACGGTGGTCGCAACGCCCTCGATGATGACCGCTCGCGACGTGAACTTGGCTACAAGGCGTTTAACTTTCGCGTGAAAGCCAATGCGATCGAGCACTGCAGAGGTAAAGAATACCTCAAGCGACTTACTTCCAAGAGAAGCCAGCACGTGCACTGCCGGGGAGGGAATGTATGGCATCGCCACTTTGTAGAGCGTGTACTTTAGCAACGAAAATCCGCTGGAGCTTAAAGCAAAGCTGAGCGTGTAGTAGGGCTTAGAGACCGGACAAGTTCGCGGAAATGCATAGCCAAACAAGTAGCCAAATGACATGAGCGAAAGGCTAGTTATCATGGCCTCGTCGAGGGCCAGGTGATTGATCTGGGACCATCTCGCAAACCACATGGATACTGCGGCCATAAGTGAGCCCAGAAGCCCCTCAGGGTCATAATCGGGGCGGTACATGTAGAGACGCCCGGGTGCCAGTAGCTTCACAATCACTTTATCGATTCGACTTTGCGTTGATTCATTAGGGACTCGAAAAGGCCGCGGCTGAGGACCATAAACGGCGATAGACAAATAAATCCAGAGACTTGTCGCAGCAGCCGGAAATACAAATCCAGCAGGCCGATTAGGGGCGGGACTAAGACTTGCAAGCAGACCGGCAGTGCCTATGCGCTGAAGCACACCGAAAGGACGTAGCTTCCATGGCTTGGTCGATTCAAGCCACGAGCGGTCCATGACCCTCAATGTGTTATAGGCCATACCGTGGCCAATCGTGCAGAGAGAACGGCCAGGTGACGGAGGTCCCATACCGGCCAGAAAGATAAACATAGGAAACACAGTATCCGCATAAGTCATTGTTGACGCGCCAATGGGTGCATGCGGTAGACTACTCATATGGTTGCCATATTCCATTTCCAAAACGGTGATACCACGGGCGACATCGCGCGTTGGATCCCTCATGGCGCTGATGTCGCAGCTCGGTGAGGCGTGTGAAATACCCGTGTCTTGTCAGCACGTGGACGTTGGGGTGGGGCGCGCGACATAACGCTGCGTGTTGGGAGACTAGGATTTCAGAACACTCGAGGACGCCAGACAATAAAGATACAAGTAAATAAGACCCAGTGTCTCTGGATATAATATGCAAACTATTTTGAGACATCAGAAGGATGCCGTAGTATCGCTGAACGCTTAAAGCGAGTACGGGCTGACACGTCGACGCTTTTTAAGCTCACGCGACTGCAGTGGTGCGAGCCGTCGCTTGCGGAAGCGTCTCACCCGTCTCATCAGCTGCTGGCTTGCGGCTCTCACGACCGAGGGGAGGCACACCAGTCTGAACATGTGTCACCACAAGCGGGCTCGCAAGGCCCTTACTGACCATCAGGTCACTTGAGCGCGTCTGCTGCGGATCGTCAACGTAGTATTCATCGCGGATTGGATGTAAAAGCACAGTTTGGTGGCGGATAGTAATGAGAGTATTTGTGGGAATTGCAATCCAGTCCGCACGCTCAAACGTCAGTGGCTCAGATGCAATCATTGCAATGTTATTCAGGCGGTAGCATCGCTCCATGCGGTACTGCCCTGGAGCGTACTCATAAAAACGCGTACCCGTAGAATAATACAGTGATGCAGCCTCCTCAGTCCGAGAAGTCACGTAACGAGAGACGACTACAGTCTCTCCGTCTGTTATCGCGAAATTGAGCAGATTTGGCTCTTCGGGTAGGTTGTGTTCCCTGGCCGCCTGCTTCGTCCAAGCTTTCACGAGTTCCAACATTTGTAGCAGAGCGTTCTGCATTTTTTCTGGGGGAAAACGACCACGAGGATCAGCTGGGTCACAGCCAAGCTTGCTGAGGCAGTCTAGGTAGAGAGCAAAACACATCTCCGAATCCGTCGAACCTTGAACAGACATGAAATACTCGTCTCTGATGTGGGTTACCATTTGCCGCTTGATGTATTTGAAAAGTGGTATGCCACCATTGTGCATACACATCAGGGTGTGATACACAAACGGGTGACAGTTCGTTTCCGACAAGACGCCTGCTGTGGACGCTCGAACGTGGGCAAACACAAGCCTGGACTTGGTTTTCGACGCAAGACGCGCAAGATTCAGGTTGTTCCATGCCGGGGTCGTGGCACAGTAAACACATGGCCCACGGTCGTCGTCCTCGTCATCACTATCAGCGCCATTCGTGGCAGGGTAGTAGCCAACGCCGAAGCCATCTCCATTAATCGGGCGCCGCTGATCAATGCGTAGCCGACTATCGAAAGATTGATTTATAATAGAATGCGCGGGCTTCGTCAACAGGTGCTCCAAGCGTATTGTCTCATTCGACTTGTATATCATAAATCGGCACATGGTAGTGATGTCGGTGAGTCGAGGTCACGTGGAATATTGGAACGTTCAGTGACCGCATCTGCGTTTCGCTGGAGCGGCTGACTTTCCTTATCGAGGCGTCCCCAGCCCTGATTGCGCCTTTTCCGAAGACGGCAGCCGACGCTGCCTTATCGTAACCGCGGACGTGGCCTTAGGGGCCGCACTCAGCAATCGTATCCACGAAAGTGACTCCTGAGTAAATAGGTATATTGCGGTGGTTGAGTGGGTTTTGATATCAGCTAGAGACTTGGCAGCTATGAGACAGACGTTTATTCCTTGGTAATTACAAGCCTTTGGCGTAGTTGCCGGACTCAAGGAACGCCTTAATTATTTTCACAATGTTCTCCAGGGCAGCGAGCCAAACGCGCAGCTGCTCTTCAACTTTGGTGAGCGGCGATCCCAGTTTTTCGTAGAACGTTTTTCTGTAAGGACACGCGTTCATTGCCAACTTGAAGACAGGGCGAATCAGCATCGAGTGATGCTTCGACAGGGTCTCACTATAGGCCTTGGAGAACGAGTCTGCTAGCTCTTGCGCTGGGTTATCGATGTTCTTGCGCATTGCCACTGCAGTAAACTCGAGGCCGCGCGTGAGCCATAGCAAACCCTGCGTAGCATCTTTCTTTTTCTCCTTGGTCTCGCCAAGCACGATATCCTGCAAGTACTGGCTGTTCACGGGGTCCGCAAGCTGACGAAGAGAGATCTTCTTGATGTTGCCGTTCATGTCGTTTTGAACAACGCTAAATGCAGTGGACTCGAGCTTGTCGAACAGCTTGACGAGACCCTCAGCAGCTTCGAGAAATGACCGGGCATCAATCTTGTCACCTTCAGTGACAGGCACATCTTTGAAATCGCGAGTAATTGTGTCAAAATAGGTCGAGGAAGACATTCTGAGGGTGTGCAGCGAGGTTTTGCTACAAGGAGGTTAGTCGCTACGTTGAGCTGTTTACTCAAGGCAACACATGCACACAACCCTCGATTACCTCGTGCAGTTGGGAGAGGTGAATCAAAAGATTGATGCATGGATGCTGTAGCTTGATTAAAACAACAAGTCTGCGGCTAATAGGCAACGGGACGCTTGCCAGGTGTCCCTGGGTGGAATGCTTCCGAGGTCCATATGTACCAGTATCTCAGTTCGACCACTTGGTGCTCAATGTAAGGCAGTATTCCTCTCATCGATCAACCGTGGAGGCGCAGCGACCAGAGGGCTAGGCACGGGTCCTTCACCGACTTCGAAGGCTCAAAGGCTCGAGCAGGGAGTGTCAAAGCCAGATCGGAATCCAAAAACAGAGCTTGAACCAGAGCCACTAGTAAGAGGATATTCGTCGCAGGGAGCAAACAGCAGGGCCCCTGCCAGCAATGGCGAGACGTACGGCCTTCGGCCCATGAGTATCAGCGACCCTGCGCGTCTGTATCCGGCAGCGCGCCGCAAGCGGCGAAATATTATACTGCACGTTGGTCCCACGAACTCAGGAAAGAGCTACACAGCGCTTGAAGCACTAAAGAAGAGTCGCTCGGGGTTCTACGCGGGACCACTGCGCATGCTGGCTCGCGAAGTGTACGACCGCTTCGTGGCGCAGGGAGTTTCCTGCAACCTTGTTACCGGTGACGAACGAATAGAAAATCTAGGGGCAGACGGCCAGCCAGCACTTCTCAATTGCGGGACAATTGAGATGGTTGACATCAATGCCAAGTACGATGTCGCTGTGCTGGACGAGATCCAGATGATTGAAGACCCTGAAAGGGGGTGGGCGTGGACTCGCGCGCTTCTTGGTCTTCAGGCAAGAGAGATACATTTGTGTGGCGATGCAAATTCTGTTAGTTTGGTTAAAGAGATCGTGCGTCAAACTGGAGACGACTGCACCGTAAAGACTTACGAGCGTCTTTCGCCATTGGTACTTGCACCTCGGATCACTCCGAAACAGATGGTGAGCAGCCTGCAGCCGCAGACTTGCATTGTTCTATTCTCCAAAAAGCAGATCATTGAGGTCCGCGAACGCATAGTCAAGGAATTAAAGAGGCCCTGTGCAGTCATATACGGCTCGCTGCCGCCGGAGGTGCGCGCCGAACAAGCTCGCCTGTTCAACGATCCTGACAGCGGAGTTGACCTGCTCGTGGCAAGCGATGCGATAGGCATGGGACTTAACCTTGCTATCGACACCGTGATATTCACAACGCTGAGCAAATTCGACGGCCTCCGCGAAAGGGACCTTGTGGTGCCCGAAATCAAACAGATCGCAGGTCGTGCGGGCCGTTTTCGCGTGGCGGGCCACAACGAGGGTCACAGCAACCAGCGACCAGACGGAGCTGTTACGGCGTTGAGCCCTCGAGACCGGCGGAGAATCCAAAAAGCTCTAGCAATTCCCTCACCCGATCTACGCCAGGCCACATGCCTGCCGCCCGTCTCGGTGATCATGTCGGCGACAGATAATAAGGCACAAAGATTTAGCGATGTGCTGTCGCTCGTGTTTCGCAGTGCCGAGTTTGGACCGGCGTACGCGCGCCCTCGGACTGGCAGCGTGCTCGTCATTGCCCGCTTGCTCAATGATATTCCCGGCCTTACATTTGAAGATAGACTGATCTTGACGAACGCGCCCGTACCAGACGTTCCTGAGGTGCAGAGCGCGTTTGTTGACTACTGCAAAGTCATAGGCATGGGGACTTCACGCAATATCAGCCAGATTCTAGGCGATCGTTTACAAATCCTGGGTCGGTCCAGTACGCCTACGCCGCAGCTTGAGATGCTGCATAAGAGCTTAACACTTTTTCTCTGGCTGCTCTACAAATATCCCTGCAACCTCCTTGATCGTACATCCACAGAGGAACTCAAAGAGCTGTGCGAGCACATGATCAGTACTCAGCTCAACCACCGCCGGCATGTCGGTGCAGGAGAAAATTCAAGAACATTAGCGGAGCTGCTGCAAGGTCGTGATCCCGCGCATCGCAGGCGCAGCCCACGCTATGGGCGTATCAAGCGAGGTGAGACTAAGCGCAGCCACGGAGTCGCTTTTCCATTGTGAAGAGGAGCTATGATTGTGAAGAGGGGCTACGAAGGTGTCCTCACTACTCATGATGTACATACATAATACAGTTGACGACATCAGCATCTGCTTGGTTTTAGGACAGTATACTAGCCCATTTTTCACTTACCAGGGCCACGACTTGGCGAATCGTGCCTGCAACGTCCTCACGTGAGAGATATACTATTGAGTCGGGCTCGGCCAAAAGGTCCGGTATCTCCATGATTGATATTTGACTCTCAATCATGTTTCCTTTCATAAAATGCCCCTCGCGCCGCTTGACGCGGTCGAGCAGCTCGACCGCATCAACATCGAGAAACACAAAGCCCACAGCACCGCCGGCGCTTTTGCGCAAGCGATCACGGTAAGCTTTCTTCAGCGCAGAGCAGGAAACCACGCAGCTTCCTCGCTCACGGGCCACGCGCGTACCCTCAACTGCCAGTGTGTCGAGCCAGCCCCAGCGATCGGCATCCGTCAATGGTATACCCCGGCCCATTTTCTCCACGTTGGCAGGTGAATGGTATTCATCACCTTCGATGTATGATAGACCCAATGCGTGTGCCAAGCCTTGTCCGACAGTTGACTTTCCGCTGCCAGCCGGCCCTCCTACAAAGATGATCATGTACACAAGTGCTCAGATCAAGCACCCAACAGAGCTTGGCTGGCCAGCTGGGAAAGGGCGGTAGATCGTGCATGATGTACGCATGCCGCAGCCATGACATCGATGTACAGCCTTTGAGCAAACTGAATGAGTACCTGGAGGACTCAGCCTAGCATAGCAGGTTCACGAAAAACTCATTAAACTGGATAATTTAGAGAAAGGATATACAGAGTTTGATGCTGAATCCGTGGTGTCAGTGCACGCTCTCGGCGGGACTCTCGCCTGCGATAGTCCTGCCCCACACAGTTCACTCAATCAGCTTGTGTGCACCCTTGGCAGCTGCATCGTCCGTCAGCTGGCGAGGAATCAGCTCCACATATGTTGAGGGAACATAGCCCGAGCGACCGTCACGCGATCGTACGCGCCACCACTGGCTTGGGTTGCCAGCCGGGTCACTAGTGGCAAGTACAGCGAGCAGGTCGCCCTTTTTGAGCTCGACCTCAATCTGCGGATTTTCGGGCACAAAATCGTAGATTGCGCGGCAAAATTGGAGGCGGCTAGGATCAACGGTCTCTCCGTTCTCGACGAGCGCGTCCTGGTGGGGGCTCTGGTCTGCCATGTTGCGAATCAACTTGCCCAGGAGGTACGGAAGACCAAAGACAGCGGTCAGAAAGATGATCAGAGGTTTGAACGACGGGCGACGCGGGCCGTTTGGAGCCGAGCCTAGGCCCCTGGACTGAAATTTGGCGAATTCAGCGACTGTCAACTCCGTGGGCACGGTCCGCCCCGTTAGTTTGGCAATGAGCGCCCGACTCCAGCGCAGGACCGCAAAAATACCCAAAATTGATCCGAGGCTCTGCTTGAGGTAGCCAAACTGCTCCGCAACGCTCATCATGGCAAAAAATGACGAATGTGTCGCCATGTAAGTGGACTCTAGCATCTGTGCGAATCCACCAAAGGCTCCAACAATAGACTCGATTAGCTGGAAAGTGGCAGCGGTCGAATTTTCCATGGGGCCCCCGGGCCCGCCGGGGCCTACCATGCCTTGGCCGTAACCACCCATGCCATACCGGTTGTACCCACCATAACCACCCATGCCACCATAGCTCCCATAGCCACCCATACCACCGTAGCCGCCATAGCTTCCGTAGCTGCCCGAACCGTAAGGATAAGACGAGCCGCCGTAGCCACCGTAGCCACTGTAGCCGCTGGTCGCGCCGTAACCTCCATAGCTACCAGCACCACCGTAGGCCTGGTTGCCAGGTGTGTACGCTGTACTTGGGGTCACATTGCTCAGATTGGTGGGCCTCGCCGGCAAAGGCGGCACGCCAGTGGCTGCCGATAAAGACGACGAATACTGTGAACCCGAGGCTGCCGCAGTCCCAGTGCCCGCGGCGGCCGCGGCTGGAACGCCGGGAGCTACAGCGGCCGCGGAAGTACCAGTTCCCGTGGATGAAGCCATGCCACCGGATTCCCACGGCTTTGGTCGCATAGCACTCATGAGCCTGAAGAGAAGAAAGGCGTATCCGAGGGAAGTGCCGAACGCTGGGGCGGACTGACTAACCTACCGAGGTGCGGGGGAATGTGGCAGGTGGCGGCGATGTGTGGCCGAGAGAGCTGGGAGTTGTTTGCAGGCTGTCAACTTCCGCACCAAGGTACCTTAAGGCGTCGAATGTGCAGTGTTGCATCGCCGTGACTAGGCGTACCCTTTCCTTTCAAGGCATGAATTCCATAACATAACTTATATAGAATCGAGTACAGAGCTATCGCCAATGGTAAGCGTATCAACGAGTGTGCCGCGATCGAGAATCAAGAGATCGTGCTAGCCAGCTTGAGGATTTCCGACGAGCTAACGTAGTGCACACCCTTAGGGGCAGTGGTTGCTAAATGGACAGCAACTTTGCCAACTTCGTCCCCGTAGACGGGGTACGACAGAATAGACTGTGCCCAAGAGCGGTGAAAGTGCTTTGCAACCGCCTGCATGGCCCCCTCGCCAAACCCTTTGAAGATCCCGTCGCGTTGACCCAGCAGTGGACCCGGACGCAGAATAATGGTTCTTTCAAAGCCCAGTGCCAGGATGTCCCGCTCGATCTCGCCCTTCATCCGCATGTAGAACATCAGGGACCCGCTGTCAGCGCCAGCTGAACTGATTAGCACGTACGTAGTTGCACCCTGGGCCTTGGCCACTTTGGCCAAGTCAATGTTGAGATCGTGATCAATCTTGTACTGTGCTTCGGTACCACCAGCTGCGCCACGCGTCGTTGCCAGCGAGGAAAAGACAATATCAGCATGGGGAAGCTTCTTATCCCACGTTGACGGTTCCTTATCAACGATGGCCTCAACGGATGCAGGGTGCTCGCTTGACAAGGCACGCCGTGTCAGAGTGTACACTTTGACCAAAAGTGGATCTTTTTCTGCTGATTTCAAAATGGCATTGCCGACGAGACCGGTGGCGCCGAGCACGAGGGCCTGCATGATTGGGGTAAGGTGCAGAATAATGTCAGTGCGCCTCCCCAGACCACCCTCGCTTCCTCTGGCTCTCTTCCCAACCCACTTGTCGGTTGAGCCTGGCGAAGCTCAGACATGCCCACAAATGTAGAGCTAAGCCAACAGAGCTATCAGGTAACGCATAGAATAGAATAACAAACTAAAGACCATTACACAGACGGAGCGCTTGTCAAAGCGGCGCGCATTCCTTCTGTTAGCGGACCCATATTGATGGCCGTAAAATAATTAATGGCGAAGCGTAATTCTGCGGGATCTTCATGGTGGAACAGGCCCTCGACTTGGGTTTGCAGCTTTGGGTCTTCCAATCGTCGCCTCAGATCCGCAAAGCCAAGCTCCACTCGCATCTCCTCAAACATACACTGTAATAGAATGCGGTTAGACGGCGTGCTCTCGGAAGGTGTGACTCGCACTACGGCTAAACAAGACCAGCTGATCGCGTCACCTGCAAACCAGCTCCCAAATAAACTGCCAATATTGCGAATCTGATTTGTGTCAAACTCGTGGACTTTCTCATAGTAAGCCTCGAACGCGCTCTCTTCTAGACGCTGCCACCGTGCTGATACTTGGGACAAAATCCGACACACGTTGCCGTATATCTTATTATATGTCCGCTCCTGAGCACAGCTCTCGATGAGCATATTTACAATCTCGTGGGCAGATTCCCGGGCGGCAGGTAGACGCAGGAGCTTATGCGCTGCTTCTGTCGCAGACATAGTCGACATGATAGCCAGGTAAATGCGTTTACGCAGATCGATAAGTGGCTGATTGGTCATGTCCACTGTCAGATTTGCATTTTTAGAGGCAGCTGTGGTCGCGCCGACGTCCGTGTGGTAGCCCTCAGGCAGAGCAAAACTCGCCGGTCTCTTGTCATCTGTGGGGGAAGAGTCACCGATCCGCGTTAGTTCCGATGTACCAAAAATGATGGCCCTTAGCATAGAGTACTCATGCTCTTTTTCTTCCCAGGCAGGATCGGCGAAAAAGTCCTCTTCTAAAGGCGTGATGTTGTCGTCAAGCTCTATAACATGGGTGGCCTCGTTCTCTATTACAGGCAATTGCGACGCCTGAAATCTCATTGAGAGTGCAGGAGTGGGACCGAGGATCTGGGAATCAAGGTGCTCCACGGACTGTGGTGAAGTCTCTGTCAGTGAAGTGCGGCATGACTCCAATAATGAGGTTGCAACTTGTTCCTTCTGCTCCAAGAGCTTTGCCTGTATTGATTCGAACACCACAAGTCCGTGAACGACCTTTTGCACAACGAGACGAGTAACAAAAAAGTCAAGTGAAAGGTAATACGAGCTGCCAACGCCACGCGTAGCTAGGATCACCGTCTCTACGACACGACGACCCGTCTGGGGAAATTGTGAGTTTACTACAGCCACAGCAGATGCCAAGCGGTCGAGGGTAATCAGGGCAGCTCTTTCATTTCCCGGGACCACAACAAGGCTTTGTACAGTGCGAATCAAGGTGTTTGCGAATATTCCCGCGCCTCGCACAATATTGATGTGGAGTAGCTCAGCCACAGCATCTTCAAAGCCAGTGGCAGGATTTTTCACGATACTAGCCAATGAATGCTCGATAGTATACCTGAGCCTCGCCCAGCTACGATACTGTACTTCAATACTCATATAGCTTGCAAAGAAGCGCACTGCATCCTGAGTGGAGGTAAGGCGCACTCAACATCTTAAGATCTGGTCAGCTGACAAAAGATAGGCCCGACAGACCCCAGGTTTCGGCCTCACCACCCCCGCCTTGAGGACATCATACCCGATTGCTTCGCACTGGACCGTTATGCACCTCGCTTTGGTGGTAGATCCTCATCATTTCAGTGCTCAGACTTTGAGACAAGCGATTGTCCGCACATTGCCGAAGGGCAAACTTGACATTGTCCTCCTAGAGCTACCGTCACATTTTTTAGTGCGTGAGCACATCATTCGTACTCTATATGGAATAGCTGGCCGCGCAGAAGATGCAAGCACTGGTCCAGAACTCGTTGACACAAGGATCGTCATCGGTGTGGCCACGAAGAAATGGGACCATGTACTGGTTCCTGCAGGAACCAGCTTTCTATTTGATGGACCAGTCTCTAAAATACCACTCGGGAATGACGTGCAAGACTTGACCTCGGTTTCAACTAGTTCTGATGTGACTGATTTTGGTGTTGGTGCTGTTGGTGGAACTTTCGACCACATGCATCGCGGGCACAAGTTGCTGCTCACTTTGGCAGCTCTGGCGGTCAGATTTAAGCTGATCGTCGGCATCACAGGTGCCGAGATGTTGAAGAACAAGAAATATGCCGAGGTACTGGACTCCTACGAAGAGCGCGAAGAGGCTGTTACGACATTTCTCGAATATATACGTCCCGGGTTGATTGTTGAACCGCATGCCATTCACGATGTGTATGGGCCCACGGCCACCGTCAAAGATATTGACGTTCTCATCGTCAGCGAGGAAACCCGTGCTGGAGCAAGGCAGATCAACGATCTCAGAGCGGCAAAAGGTTGGAGCAAGCTTGCTGTTGTCGAAATTGGGCTGGTTCCCGGCGATGACGATGAAAAGCTCAGTAGCACAGATCTCCGCAAACGGGACTACGAGCGGAACAAGCAAAATCTCTGAGCCCACTTATATGCGAGTACGTTATGTGCAATCTGTCCGGGTCGATTATGAAGGACCTGATTTTTGTGCAAGCTGTTTCGCAACTTCCGTCGACATATCAATGGCCCACAAGACACGCTCCCTTGCTCGTAAGGAAGAGCCAATCGCGGAAGACTGGGCCAAGCCAGGAAGAATATGCAGCAAGCCACGTAGAACTAATTCGTTATCAGTCGATGCAAGTGTTTGCGTGAGCTCGCGAGCATCGCGATCTTGTTTGCCTGCGACCCGGCGACCTGCCTTCTCTGCGCGCTTTGCCAGCGTCTGGAAAAGGGAAATGAAAAAGACTTCCAGAAACGTTGCTAGTCCGATGTTTGCTGTGAGAAAGTCAACAGTCTTGAGAATGTCCAGATGGAGGACACCCTGTGACACTAGAGCAGCAAAAAAGCGCGCATAGTGCATACTCTTTTTGAGAGCCGAGCTTGATTGAGCAACATCACTTCCAGGCTGCGATAAGTAACTCCAAAGCGCGAACTGGAATGATTTGCGCAAGGAGTGCTTTGTGACCTGTTTTCCAGCAACTAGCGCGTAATAAGGATTGTAAACATCTTCTTGCACAAGACAATGCAGAATCACATAAGCGATCTCGTGCTCTTGTTTCTTTTTGAGTCTCAGTTTGTCGATGCGCTGACTGGCATCCAGGTAGTCCTCGCCGCCCATCAGTGCCACAAAAATCGCCCGCCGTACATCAGTATTGAGACGCTGACGGCGAGCAAGCTCGAGCCAGTTCGGTTCGGCGTCTTCAAGTAAAGCGGGATCGGCGTTGTCGTCGTCTTCAGGCTGGGACATAGGTGCCTTTTCAGCACCTAACTGCACAGTGTTCTGCCATGCAGCACCTACAAGCCACCATTTACCGCGAGTCTTCACATTTTTTATGTCGCTCAATGACACTTGCAGAGGTTCGGTACCTGCGCTTTTGATAGAGCCGAGGAATTTACGGAGGCGCTGCCGTGTGGCAGATGTCTCAACACTAGAGCCCTTCTGACGGTTGTTTTTCAGCGCTACAATGCTTTCGACCAGAAATTTAGTGCGCATTGTGAGGCTCCCTGGCTCAAGTTTGCTCACTGCAGCCTGCACCAGCACAACGACGTTCTTCAGCGTTGCAGAGTCATCGGAACGTAGCTGCTGACCGCTGTTGCGAACTATTAGTGACAAGAGCTCCGTATTGAACTCAGTTATCTCCTGGAGAAGGAGATATATAATATCGTAAATCAACCTCTGTGACGTAATGTGCAACATGTAACTCTCCACGAGGAGAGCTAGGAGGTTGGAGGTACGGGCATCCCTTTCATGAGGCGTGTATGATTCTAGAAGCTCTTCAACAACACTTTGAACAAACTGAGCACCAAAGTCAACACCAGTAGCTTTGTACAGGGCTGCAGCCAGAGCGGCATGCACGATCATGAAGCTCTCGTTGAGCGTGCCTGAGGACCCTACGCTTTCAATAAGAACCCTCGTGACCGTCATATTCACATCGTTACGACTGCTGCTCGAGTACAAGATCTGGATGTCGTTCACAATGACACCCAAATTGTCCTCGGTGAGCTTATTGAGAGAGTTTTTGATGCGACGGCGCAGAAGGGCTGTATTTTCAGTCTCGACGATGACGTCAAGCTGCTTCCGCTGAGAAGGCGGTACGTATTTCCCTGACTTGGTAGCAGGCAAATAGGGATTCTCCTTACCCTTTGGTTTGGTCTGCTTTACAGCTGCTGCGGCAGAGTTGGTGGACAGTTTTGATTTACGCTCCTTGGCAGCTTTCAAAGCAGCCATAGTCTCATCCACAGTCATGTTATCATCGAGCTCACTGAAAGATTCTGACTCCGAAAATTCGCTTGCCTCTGCATCCTCTCCGGACCTCTCGTCAATAACGCCAGCAAGCACTGTGCTTCTATCACTTTTTGTCCGTCTGAGTGCTTTGAGAGCTTCCATAGTTTCTTTCTCATTCATGTGATGCTTATTATCCCGTGGGTTGAAAGTCGTAGACTCGAGATCTGAATCCTCGGTAAAATCACCCTCGCTGAGAGAGTCATCGTCGGACCAAGGATTCTCAATAATTTCCTCGGATTCGCCGCCAGATTCGGTGTAGCTCGAAGATATCGCGGAAGCTTCGTTAACCTCCGTAGGCCGTGTCCCCACGCCTTCTAGATCGGTGTCGTCAGTAAAGTCGCTCTCACTCAAAGAGTCATCATCAGACCAGGGATTTGCAATGAATTCGTCTGCACCTGTATCTTCATCTTCACTACTGACTGAGTGGTCTCTTGTCTCTCGCTTGTTATTTGTCTGTGGAGCTTCAGCCTTGGAGTCGTCAGTGAAGTCGTCTTCGCTTGTGTTGCCTCTCCATGGAGCCTCAATGGCCCCACCTACCTCGCTAAGCGAGCGCGCTGGAGAGAACACACGACCAGAAGAAGTAGCATCTTTGGTAGTTCGAAGCTCGTTCCTATCACCAGCGCCATCGAGACCAGCGAGCAGCTCATCGAACCCATCATCTTCCTCTATGCTTTTGTGACGCTTGAGCCCCATTTTTTTGCTGTAGTATTCTAAGTCCTCGTCATACTTGGCGCTTTCCGAACCGTGACGCTCAGAGAGGAACGCTTCGGGGTCAAATTTTGCCTTTGTCTGAGGCTTCTGTGAACGCACGGCGACTTTGCCAACTTTCGAAGCCTTATGTGCTCCCTCTGCGTTATGAGAGGCTGCGTGTGATGAGATGGTACCTACTGTTGAAGTCCCTTTCACGGTGCTACTCAACTTTTTACCCCGTTGGAAGTCATTGCGTCTGCCTAATGGCCTGTTAGGAACTCTTGGGGGCTGGTGGAGTATGGATGTCTGCACTCGACCTTTTTTATTCTGTCGCTGCTCTTTTCGCAGCTCCTTTCGTGACTTCCCTGTTGCATTCACTCGGTGGAGGCGTCTCCACTCCTTCTGATCGCCATTGTTAATTTCGTCTGCAATTCCACGGGGTAGTTGCAACTTGGGAGGCATGTGACTAAGGAAAGTAGGGCCGACATATAAATAATAAAAATATGGAATGTTTCATGGGCGAGGTAATGAGAACCAATGAACGAGACCGATCACTTGATAACTATCGCCGAGCGTGACCCAGCACCCCTGCGTTTGAGGTCGATATGATCGAGCCCAATCAAGTCGCCAGGCTTCAAGGTTTCTGCCAGCACTAGGTCGTCATCATCGAGGGACTGAGAGATCGCCCTCAACTTGCCTGAGTATATTGTGACTGGAATTTTGTCGAAAACTTTGTCTGAGTATCCCAAAAGCATTCTGAGACGTTCGCGTGTGACTGACCAGGGCTCACCTTCCAGCAGCGCGAAGGTAAAAGGTACCGAGTGTGTGTTCGAGGGCTGGTGATAATAATGAAAAACTGAGGTCAGCTTACCTTCAACCCGCTTGCGTCTAACGTCAGCTTCATCCTTGGGCATGAAGCTTGCATACACTTCATCAACAATATCCAATTCTCCGACTCTCGTCTCCTCACGAAGTTCTAGAATTTCGCGTGCATATTGGGAGACCCATACCTTGACCTGATCGAGTGCGCCTTTAGTAACGGATGCTGCTTCTTCCAACGCTTCGAGGAGAGCTGGAAGTAGCGCATCTTTGTGCAGCCTCAGCTGTAACTGTGAAGCATGGGAGAAATTCTCTGGCGCCCAAACTACGGTCACCTCCCTCAATTGCTCCAGTTCCGTCAGAGGCTGGTCGAGAATGTCATAGATTACTCGAGGGCTGAATCCCTGCGGCGGAACCTCGTAGGGGAATAGTCGGCTCATGTTAGACCCGTCACTTTTCAAGCCAACAACGGTATCATATGTCGCGACATAGAGGGCCAGATACTTAGCGTCGGCACCCACCGTGCGAGCAACTCGTTCGGCTAGCAGATCATAGGGATCAATCGTACTTGCCGTCACCAATAGCTCATCCGCATCAGCTGCTCCTGGAGTTGCTCCTGCCGCTTCAATATCCCCATCAAGCAACGCCAGATGCCGCTTGCTAATTACTGACAGAGTCACCCTGTGATTCAGCAGTTTGTAGAAATACTCTGCGCCCATGTGCGTGGCGTTAGCCTTCCCGAGCTTATCTGCTTCCTCCTGGGTCGGAGCGGGATGTGTCTCCACAACAATGATTGCGCCCTGGTCAAGTCCAGCAGCATCCACCCGCAATTCCAGGGGAATTTTTGCTAGTGCGCCACGTATCTCCTTATAGACCGCAATGCATGGCACTCTGTCAAAAATTGTATCGAACGTACTCGATAGGCTAATCCATCTTGTGCCAGTCGATTCTAAGGTCTGCAATCCGGTGTTATATTCCTTGATGAATACGAGCAGATGACTCTTGGGATCTCCAGGCTTTTCTTCGAGCCACACGATAGGGGGATCCTCAGACCAATCTGCGAGCTTGCTCACTTCGTGATCCATAAAGGGCTGCAAAGAGCTGATACGCTGACTTGTGGCCTCTCGTGATGTCATCAGCCACAACTCGGTGGTGGTGGGAAGATGGTACTTTTTTAATAAGTCAGAGAAGAAAGAGCCAATAGTCTGGGCCCTGCTCACCCTAACGAGATCGGCAGCAGCCTGCCCACCATTTTTTTTGAACCATGGACCGAGACCAATTGAATTGTGATGCCTAAGCTTGGCGACATCGTGGACGCGTACGTGCATATGGCGTTCACGGTCAAGGTCAGCTTCGCGACGCTTCTGTTCCGACTCTTGCTCCTTCAGTACATCCGCAAAAACATTGTATGGAACAAAATCATCTCCAGATGGCAGCACGTAGTCCAGCCGTGATTTCTGGATATACACAAGCATGTAGGCACTAGTAATCCGCTTCGCGCCTTGTGACAATGTTCCATTGGACGTGAGTGATTCACCTCCGAAATTTGCTTCGAGCACTTCATTTGGCATCGCCTTTGTCACAAAATCATCGTCAAATCGATACCAGGTACCATCTGCTTCAGGCTTGATAAGGGCGTAGTAGTGACCCGCATTCAAATCTCCTGAGTGAACTAGTACACCATGTAAAGCATAGTTCCATGATTCTTTTGATTTCTGGCTATCCGCGGTAGGCTCCACATATTTGGACAGGTCAAGATCTAGGGGATACTCGTAGCGGTCGTTGATTTTGATCTCAATGTCTCGCAGGTAGTCGTATTCATATCGCTTCAGCTGAAGATGGAGCACGGGTGGAAATGAATGAAAGATGACACCCTTTTTTGCATCCTGCAGGCCATGGCCAGAAGCCTGATACTGATTCTCGCCAGAAAGAAACTCTGTCTCGACGTAATTGTCGAATGATGCGTAGACATCCGGACATCCCTTGACGTTCAACTGAATGTCCCAGAAGTCCTCCACACGAGCTGACTCAAAGTCAATATCAATACACTTGATGAAACTTTTCATCTGGCCCACGAACATGTTGCTAAGCTCGCCGGCAAGCTGACTGCCCTTAAGTGCCGTCTCTAGCCTGTCCATTAACACACGATTGAGCTCTTGTACATCGTGTTGCGTGAACGCATCTGCAGAATCCCAGCCGAACGACTTCGTTAGCGGCAGCGTTCCAACGGGCTGATCTGAAGTTCCTAACTGAAAAAAAAGTCGCTGAAGATTGTTCGCCAAGGAATCACCCTTGCCGGTAGTCATATTGTAAACAGTCTGACGAAA
Organism: Wickerhamiella kazuoi; assembly: GCA_030555755.1. NCBI lineage: Eukaryota > Fungi > Ascomycota > Dipodascomycetes > Dipodascales > Trichomonascaceae > Wickerhamiella > Wickerhamiella kazuoi. The sequence continues at coordinate 18,157 of JANIVI010000002.1, read as the reverse complement.
GACTTTCGTAAAATAGAGTGACTGTACCAAAGAGTTAAGGTAGCACGTAGCACCTTGATTCAGCAAGCCGACGTAGCCTGTTGATTGCTTGGAATCATAGTCTCGCAGGTCATCCTTCCAGAGCAAGCCCGTTGGATCTTTGATCACGCGGGCAAGAATGGTTGCGTTGAGCTTATTGTTGTCCAGGATGGCGTCACCATTAGAGGTATTGCTCATCAGCGCTCGCACTTCTGCGAACTGTGAGTAACCCCAGTCCTGAATATTTTTGTCATATCTTTTTTGAATGTACTGAACATGATGAGCCTTAGGATTATCCGGGTTCCAGAGTATGAGAGAGGCATTGATACAAACCGCACCATCACTTTTAGGCGTTGTAACGCTTCGTTGCGTCGTAGGTACAACGACATACTTCAGGTCGCCATTGTTTACAATCTCAAGAGACTCCTTGTGACTATCAGCTGCTGGGACTTCAGCACCCTCGACTTTTCCAGTGGCATTGATCGTTGGGCTAGTTTTAACCTTCTTCTGACGCATTGCTGTCCTATCTGCCTCTGTGATTGCGGAGGTATTGGCAGGACTGTCTTCTGTTACAGCTTCAGACTGTGCCGTATGCATAAGTTTCAGAAAGAAAGATATGGAGCCGCGAGCACCAGGCACATTGTTCCCTTCAGGAAACAAAAGCGCACGCCACCTGTGATTTCCAACGTCGAAAGGCTCACTCAACGCACGACTGGGTAGGCCATTCCAGTCGTCGATGCACCAGGTGAACGCAACTTCATCTTCGACCACCTCTCCATCTAATTGAGCTGGATAGCGTTTGGCAAACTCTTGCTCTGCCTCAAGGACCGCCGAACTCTGCGAGTAGCTCGTCATGGCGATCACTGACTAAGTCCAATCACGGAAGCCAACTGTTCTATGCAGCCCACCCGTAGTGCTGACGCGCGCTGGTGAAGTGGCGCGCACTGGCTGGCAGACAAGGGCTTAAAGCTACGGCAAACGCAGCCCCCTGGGGAAATCATTGACAAGTCGATTCTGATGCTCAGTTCATCTTCGAAAAATAACGGCCAGCTCTGGAGCTAAATTCTTGCCAATTAAGATCTTATTATGTCAGTGAGGTCTCATAAACTGCATCTGTTTCTTGCTCGTATACACTGGCGAATATCAGAATCACACTTGTGCGTGCCTCATTCACACCAATGGACTGAATGGACGAGCGAACTAGAGTCTAAGCGATTTAAAGCTAATTCTGGCTGCTCTTAAACGCCCAATCATAACAATGTCACTACTGCAAGCCCCTTAAGGTTGCTTTTTGGGCAAACAGTCCGGCGCAGTCCAGGGCGACCCGAAGTTTTCGTCAATATCAAGCAGCACCTTCAGACTATTACGCGAGCGCAGATATTTGACTGGCGACTGATGGGCGTTCGAGGTGGCAACCTTGTGGCCAGCCTCAGTGTCGTCTTTGTCCGACCCCGGAAACGGAACAAGGCGCTTAAGAACCTCATAGGCGGCCAAAGTGGTGCCGAATTGTGGCGATGACCGTAAGATACGCGCAGGACCACCCTTGAAGAATGCAGTGAAGCCCTCCTCCGTCCAGATACGGCGAGCCGCGTCGAATAGGCCCTTATAAGCCTGCGACCCAGGCCGCGCTTCGACTTGTAGACGTGTTTTGATAACATCGGCTGGTGTTGTAAGGTATGCGGCGGGGATACCGGCTATGGCACCTGCAGTGAGAAGCTGCCACACCTTAAGCTTCTCGCCGCTGCTACCGCCGAAAGTGTCATTCCGTAGGTGCGCGTAAGTCGGGAAGTAGATAGCTGAGAATGGCACATCACGCAGGAGACAAGCAGTCGCACCTTTGTAAAGACCAACCAGGCCTAACTGGCGGACAATGAATAGCGCCGACCGCTTGGGTACGCCCTCAGAGCGCGCCATCTCGCCCTGGACCTGCAGGCGAATTTTGACAATTTCGAGCGGGTTCGTGAAAATGACCTGGCAAGCACCGGCAGAGCCACCAGCCAAAATCTCGGAAGATAGGGGAATTGTGCCATCAGGTTTCGTCAGCAGACCACGGATCAGGTCATTGACGGTGAGTTTGATGGCTTTTTCGGGAGCGACACCCACAAGCTGTGGGCCCAAGCCAGAGTAGAGTCCCTTGAAACCCTCACGCGAGATGACCTTCTTGAAACAATCCCATGAGTTAGCATACAGAGGCTGCTGGCCCGGAGTGCCCTTGCGCTGATTCTGCATGCGTGTCTTCACCAGGTCGATCGGATAGACGACAGTGGCACCAATGGCACCGGCGATTGACCCCAGAGTGAAGTTATAGGCGCTTTCAAAAACATTGCTGAAAAATCCACGGGGGTCAGCTGCTGCATTTTTTGCGGCGTCAGCCAGCTCGATAGTAGACCGCAAGTAACGCGTGCGCGGGTCCTCCCAACCGGGATCGAACATGCGCTCAAAATTAGCCAAGGACGCGCGATCGGGCCCGGCCGCAGTGTGCGCAAAGTGGAAAAGGAGATCAGCCTCTAGCGGCGTGATCGTGACGAACTTAATGTACGATGCAGCAGCATCCATGAACTCCTTGCGGCTAAATTCGCCGTTTGTGTCAGCGGCCAAGTTCGCAGTGAACTTAGCGAGTTCCACATTGTTGATCAGGTTGTAAAAAGCCCGGACGGTTGCATAGGACACATTGCGCGATGTTGACGATGGTCGGTTGACAATTGTCGTCAAATTGTCCAACAGGTTGTCGCTCAGCTTATGTCCCGCGGTCTGACGAATTATCTGCTCGAACTGCTGAGGGGTGATGAAACCCGAATGGTTACGATCGTAAAACGTAAAGTATTGGCGAATGCGCTCTCCAACAAGACCACGGAGCATTTGGCTGAACTGGCCGTAACTCATAGCATGCCGATTTCCGCCCTCGCCTATGTAAAGCTGAGCCCAGGGAGCATTCCAGTCGAACGCGAGAGAGTCGGGTGACTTGTATTTGTTGTACTGTTCAACAAACTCATTAAAATCAACGTATCCGTGCCCCTCGCGGTCGAAGACTTGGAAGGCGATGTGGTACTCAGCGTCGGGCCGGTCAAGCGTACGGTCAAAGTCAAGCCAGTCTTGAAGAGACACGCGCCCGGTGCGCCTCTGGTCAGCGATACTAAACAGGACAGCATAAGATTGGCGGCCAATTTTTGCGTAATTCTCATTATGGGGCGCAACGGCGGCCAAGAAGTCGTCCTGGCTTAGGTACTTATTGCCCTCTTCATCTGCCAAGGACGCATGCTGGTAGAAGCGGGCCTTGGAGGCCTCGATGTCCGTAGGTGGATGCATTTCAAACAAATTGCTCACGAGTTACGTGCTGAGATGCTTCCAACGGGTGTCTGGACCGCGACCTTGCGTTTCGAGTGTCTGGTGTCTGGGATGCAGGTCGGTGGAAAGCCTGCGTTCTTACTCGATATGGACGGCCCCGTCCGTTCTCTGCATGTTACCCCGGCGCTGCCGTGTGACAAATCAGATGACTGGGTCCACCCCCGCATTTCGTTCCCCGCCGTCTGCCAGGAGATGAAAAGAGCTTGTAAAAATGCGCGGAACACATACAAAATAACAAATAAGTATTGCAAGTACTCCCGACTAACACATGAAGTGGCTGGACTTTGGATTGAATCCATTGACTGACAGCTTGCCTTCGCTGGACTCACATGCATGAGTTCATCCGGATGCATGACGTGAGTACGTGCCCCAGTCAATGGCATGTGAATTTTGGCTTGTACCACTTGCTTGTCGCAGAAGCCTACATCCATCAGGCAAATTGGAAGTCAATAGCAGACTCTATATATCTCATTTATCCACAACTTACGGCATTTCGCACCTTGCTGGAACAATGTGACCCTCGGCCACGCCGTGATCGGCCGGCCACGTCGAACCCCACTGTGCACCCTAGCCCGGCCGCATCGGCCGGACGAGCTCCGCTTGCCCTCCGAAACTGTCCTCTCCAAAAGTGTTAGCGTAATCTTGCAAATATAATCAGGGAGGCTATTGAGGCCCAGCTCACTTTTGTGCAGACGTACATGCCTCATGACTGTTTAGTCTTGTAACATTAGCATGTTAGCATTCCGTACCCGCCCGATGTCTGCCCGAATTACTCCGCCTCCGACCCTTGCCCTTGGCGAACCAAATGGGGTGCGTCGTGCGGCGCGGGGTTGTTAGGCTGGCAGGCGAGTGAGTCATGTGAACACCGTGCGGTCAAGCTGGTGGCACACGGAGCCTGGGAATGGCGAGTTCGTCTGCGATTGAAAGACCGGATGCCCGGCAAGACTATAAATAACTGAACCTAAGTGAAAACTAGAGCCCGCCAGCAGGCTATCACATGTCGCCGTCAGTAACGCGCTTATCGGCGTCTTTGTCGCTCCTATTGTCTGCTTCAGCAAAGTCATTGTCACGCTGATGGCCAAAGATATCCGGTGGGATCTCCTGCATTTGCACCGAGGGAGCTCCGTTGAGGTAACGAAGTTGCTCTAGTACCTGGGTGTGGACATCCTCGAGGTACGAGCGGGAGTTCTGATTAACGAGATCGCCAGTTAGATCAGGAAAGAGCGTGTAATCCGGGGCAAAATATTGATAAAAGGGCAGAGACTCCGGCAGCTCCGGCTTGACCTCAACATCTAAACAAACAGCTGTTTCATATGCCCAAAGACGGGAGACATTGCGCAAAGTGTACCCTCCGCCACCCAAGACCATAAGCGGTATGCCAAATGACTTAGTGAACCGCACGCACTCCGCGTGAGCTTTGATGTTAAGATTGAAGCGACCAAGGCGGTCACCACCAAGTGAGTCGGCACCGCATTGTAGAACAATAGCTCCAGGCTGATATTTTACCAGGACCTGCTCCAGTACCGATTTGAAGAGCTGGATGTACGACTCGTCATCGATGCCATCCCGAAGAGGGACATTTAGGCTATAATGCTTACCATCGCGAGCGCCAGTTTCATCCAAACTGCCAGTCCCAGGGAAAAATTCACCGTTGTATTTGTGAAACGAAAGCGTCATGACTCGATCCGTTAGGTAAAACGCCTCCTGTACACCGTCACCGTGATGAACATCGATATCAATGTACAGGACCCGCGAATGATGGCGTAGTAGATTTAAAATGCCGAGTACAATATCATTGACGTAACAAAATCCCGACGCTTCAAATTTTTTAGCATGGTGGAGGCCCCCGCTCCAATTAATTGCAATATCACTTTGATTGTTGATCAGTTTCCGACTAGCATCAACAGTCGCCCCAGCACACATTGACGCGTAGTCAAAGAGGCCGTCAAAGATTGGGCAGTCATCACCAATATTAAACCGTGCAAGCTCTTCCGGAAACTGGTCCAACGTGCCAGGAGTGACCCGCTCCAGAAATTTGATATAATCTTCGTTGTGAAACTCACGAATCTCATCTTTAGTTGCCGCCCGTGGCCTATACCAGTCCATTCGCTCTTGGAGCCCATAGCTCAGTACGATATGGTCAGTAAACATAAGTCGCATAGGTTTCATAGGGTGCAAAGGGCCAAAGTGGAATGGGGGGGCCTGTTCGTTAGAGTGATAAGAGACTTTTGGGCGATACGTAGAAAGAAACTCATCGTAGTGTGGGCGGCTCCGCGTCGTTTTTTCATCTTCAAATCTGCTCATTGGCGAGCGAGGGATACCGGAGTACCTCAGGCTTAAAAGATGATGAAGGCTGAGAAAGCTTGGGGAATGGCCCAAGGTGCGTAAGCTGATCCCCGGAACGGCGTGCGCTAGTTATCCCAGGAAGCGGGGGCGTCGTTCAGCCGCGCCTTGGTCAGCTAGCTCTGGCGTCTTCCACCACTCGCCCCCCAGACGGTCAACATGTCGCAGGCCGGGTTTGATCGTCATATCACCATTTTTTCGCCGGAGGGCAGACTTTACCAGGTCGAATATGCCTTCAAGGCCATCAAGCCCACGAACCTTACCTCCATCGGCATGCGTGGCAAGGACGCCGCCGTTGTTGTGACACAGAAGAAAGTCCCCGACAAGCTTCTTGATCCTGCCACGGTAACAAACGTCTTTCAAATCACAGATACCTTGGGTTGCGTTATGAATGGACCCATTGGCGATGCCCGCACGCTCGTGACACGCGCACGCTCTGAGGCGGCGGAGTTTCGCTACAAGCACGGATATGACATGCCTGTCGATGCTTTAGCGAAGCGTATTGCCAACATCAACCAGGTTTACACACAGCGTGCATACATGCGCCCTCTTGGCGTCGCAATGACCCTGATTGGTGTTGACGACGAGAAGGGGCCGCTCGTGTATAAGTGCGACCCTGCAGGATACTACACTGGCTATTTGGCTACGGCAACAGGGCCTAAGCAAGAGGAAGCAATGATCAATCTGGAGAAGAAGCTTAAGAATAAGAAGCATGCAGATGGCGACTGGAAAGAAGTCGTCGAGGCAGCGATCGTGGCGTTGTCAAATGTGGTAGCGGTTGATTTCCGCAAGAACGACCTTGAAGTCGGTGTCGCATTCCCAGATGGAAAGTTTCGCAAACTTGCTATTGATGAGATCGAGGAGCGCTTGGTCGCCATCGCGGAGCAGGACTAAGCGACATAAGCCCTTTTGGAAGATGACCGGATCTCGAGCTTCAAAGACGCGGAACCTTTTGCTTCGGGATTTTCTGCTGATTTGAATTTGTGAGCTGCTCTTTTATAGGCCACACCATAGAGGAATCCGTACAGGCGGTTGCGTGCACCTCGGGCACGCTGGAAGACTTGCTGAGCAGTGTCAAGCACTTCAATAACGACGGTTTGCAATACGGGCATATTGGAATATAGGTGACCTGTGGTTTCAGGTGGAGGCTTTATTATTTCGACCAGTAATAGGTATGATGATGAGGAGAGGGTGTGTCCATGTGCATGTGCAGGCTTCGAATGGGAACTCGGCGCATACTTGAGAAGTGCGCCCACCACGCCACACTACCCCCACATGACCAAGCTAGCCACGTCGCAGTGATATACGCGAGGACTGCAAGAGTTTCTAGTAGTAATATAATGCAAAAATGGATTCAGTGCGTTATACCATGGCCCATGGGAAATCGATCGACGGACTGTGTTGCAGCTGTTGTTCAACTGCGCTGCCGCGTGCTATCTAGCCATCGTGTCAGCAGGATAGACTCCACAGGATCAAGTTTTTTCGCTTTGTCCTGGCTTTTGAGACCGTGTTGATCTACAGCGACTTTGCCAATCTTTTTGATTAGATAGTTTTCGGTCTGTAGAGTCAGCGGCTCTGTACTCAGAATATCAGAAATCTCGGCCAATGTTGGATCTTGGAACCGCTGCGATGCATGGTCAAAAATCCTGACCAAATGGCTGCGTCTATCAGAGACTGTGTCGCGGAGTGTGTTGACTGCCGCAGGCCCCTGATCTAGGCTGCTGTGTCCGACGGTGTCTGGCTCTTGTTGTACGTGCAATCGGCTCATATGTGCGGACGAGCGATCCTGAGAGTGACGGTTTACCTCAACGAAAGCTTCCTCCACATCCTCATACCTGTCCTCGAGCGAGCGCTCACTTCGCTTAAGCTGTAACAGAGGCTTTGACGAGGATTTTGTCACGTCGAAGCCCTGTGGCTCTGTCGGCCCATACTCTGGCGAAGGAATCGCGCTGGGTACGCGGAGCTCCTCATCCGAATCTCCGGGTGAATTCAACTGAAAGCCTCTATCCACGGACAGCCCATTTAGCGCGATCTCGCTAGGAGAAGGGGGTTTGAGCTTGAAAGTCGACGCCTTGACTGTATCGAAGTCCCAGCCATCATCCTCATCATCTTCGTTAAATGTGACGGACACTTCGTCGAGGCTATCGTCAGCATCCGGTGGCAGCTTAGGCACAGAAAGAGCCCGCAATTGATGTACTTTTCGGACAACCTCGCTTTTATCGGCGCGCCTGAGAAATTTATGCTTGAGCAGGCTGCGCACGTCCGGCCGGTCAAGCGGGTTTTTCTGCAAGCACTGGGCGACGAAGTCTTGAAATTCTGGAGAAAACTTGTTTCCGAGTCTTGGAGGTGCATTCTTAGGAATCACAAATACTACTTTCATTGGATGAAGGTATGCCATGGGTGGTTCGCCATTGGCTAGCTCGATAGCTGTGATCCCCAGCGACCAGACGTCAGCCGAATATGTGTAGCCGTGTTGGCCGATCACCTCTGGAGCCATCCAAAATGGGGTCCCCACGAACGTGTTGCGCCGGGACATGTTGGATGACAGCTGAGCAGCAACACCAAAGTCAGCGATCTTGACTTTTCCTGCCTCAGAGACGAGGATGTTAGCGGCCTTGATATCCCGATGTATTTTTCCATTCGCGTGGAGGTAGTTGAGACCCTGGAGAATCTCGCTACAAACGTATGCGATTGCGCTTTCTGAAAAGGTTCCCGTGCGTTTTAGCAGATCCAGGCATGATCCGCCTCCTAAGTACTCCATCAGAATCCAAAGTTTGTAGCCGTTGACAAAACTTCCATAGTACCGAGTGATATGGTCGTCATTACATGTCGCCAGGATGCTGATTTCCTTTTGGATCTCATCAATCTCATCGTCAGTATTCTCCATGTCAATCTTCTTGATAGCTACAGCTTGGCTTGTGACTTTGTCGATGGCTCGGTAAACCGCGCCGAACGAGCCAGTGCCTAGCTCTTCGACAAGATTAAACTGGTCGGCATGTAACACTCTCCGAGACATCGATCTCAGTGACGATGAGGAAGAAAATTGAGATATCATTTCTGTAATGCTTGGCCTTCTGACTGGCCGCTGGCGTGTGTGGCTGCTGCGGACCGGCCCAAGCTTCTATTCGAGCAAGGCGGGCTGCCGCAGAAGTGACCTCCAGGAGCCTGCGAACAGGCGCTGCGTAAAATTCACTAGATAGACTCGGCCAACTCTTTATCCCCAGCGGACGAGTCGTGTTACCAAGTAAGGCTAGATGTCGATGGAACAGCTCCAGAAGATGAGAGTCGGTGCCTTTGTTTACATTCGCTAGGTCCTGCATATAGTCACATGACCGCTACTGTCGTCGTTCAGAGTTCAGAGTTCAAGGGTGCAGAGTGGTAGCACAAATGATAGCGCCAAAAGACGGATGTTGTATGGTTAACGTTGGCCGATTGGACTATCGGCTTGTATAGCTTGAAGTCTACGGTCGCGCGCTCCAGGTCCTTTTCTGTGGTCTAGCGCCCAGTGTCGAGCAGAGCATTGTGGCTGCGCAGCTGATCGTTATTAGCTGAGTAGCAATCACAAGCAATGCACCATTGGCTCACTCTGTTTTCTACTCATTATAGTGGTAGTGTGCTCAAACGTTGTGACACCGACCCTCGAATTTGCGATCTCAGCTACGAGCGCTGACGAATCTACCATGCTCACATGTACGTGGACGCGGCACGCCTGGCGGTTGTTCCAGGCTAGTGCACTGAGGCCGCCATCACGAACCTGGCTAAGCACTTCAGCAAAGGCGAATGCTCATAGCGGATGGAACTCATTCCGCAAAAGCGGGTTCCTCAGACATCGAAGGCGGCAAGCTCAGGCTGAGCCGTCGCCATCCTCGCCCACCATGGCAGACGAGACAAATCTGATCCTGGGCCGGGCCCTCAAAATGACTACAAGCTCCACGATTCGTTGCACAATTATCGACGGGCGGGGCACAGTGACGGCTGTCAATGCTGAGTTCAAGCGCAATGAGCTGTTGTCACGGTATGGCCTTCTGCCGCGGGACCTGCGTAAACTTGATACGAGCACCCACAACATTGTGCCCGCTATTCTACCACGAGAAAACTCTATCTTGATCTCCTTGTTGCACATACGAGCATTGATCAAAGCGGACACGGTTATTCTCTTTGACACGCAGGCGGATGACTCTCGAGCCCAGAGCCTATTCCTTTACGACCTTGAGCACAAACTCAAAAATAAAAGCAGTGGGTTGCCCTATGAGCAGCGGGCACTGGAGGCAGTTTTAATATCTGTTCTCAACACGCTGGGTGAAGAGCTGAAGGTGCATTCGCTCGTGGTCAACGACTCGCTGAGCGGCCTCGAGAAAGGGATTGATCGTGATAAGCTGCGACACTTGCTGGTCAACTCCAAGCAGCTCTCAGCATTTCTACAGAAGGTTACGCTTATCCGCGACGCTCTTGAGGAGCTAATCGACTCGGACGATACACTTGCGGACCTGCATCTATCTGCCAAGCTCGCAGGCGAGCCACTAAGCGCCGTGGAAGATCACAGCGACCTAGAGATCATGCTTGAGTCCTACTATAACCAAAGTGACGAGATTGTCCAGACCGTTGAAAGCTTGGCTGCAAATATTCGCAGCACCGAGGAGGTCACTACAATAGTGTTGGACTCGAACCGCAATACGCTGATGCTTCTCGAGCTCAAATTTCAGATAGGCATGATGGCACTGAGCGGCGGATCTGTTATTGCCGCACTCTACGGCATGAATCTCAAGAATTTTATTGAGGACGAGTGGTGGGGATTCGGGCTCGTATCGGCGCTAGTCGGCCTCACGTCACTCGTGATGGTTGTCTACTCATTACGGCATCTGCAGCGCGTGCAGCGGCTCCATATGGGCTCATCCGAGGCCGTTATGCGCCAAACTAAAGCACGAGTTCCCGCTACGGCAGCTGCGTCGCGTGTCGCCGCACGACCACCATCGGCCACAGCTTCCGCCCCGGCCAGTCCCTCAGGCGACGCCAAAAGATAAGCCGCCCGCGTCGGCCAGCTGTGCCGCATGACAGTCAGATCGTGACTCTCCACGACCACCTTATGTATTCTTATGCTCTTTTGTACATAGTCAGGCTTTTTGATAGCTGGCACAAGTAGTCTGGCATAATTTGCTCGCCTAGCGCTCTGCACCCACACCCTGGCGACTTCTGACGACTTCAGCATGTGTGGATCTTCGACCACCCGCGCTGGCACCATCAAAAACAGCAACAGCACGCGCCCTGGTTGTGACCAACTTAGCGCGGACCTAACTTCTCGAGCGCCCTAGCACCAACCTCCTCCCATTCCTGTTTGGAAATCCACATGTGGTCCTTGTCAGCCATGATATTGGCCAGCACGGCGCCGCCCAAAAATACCATATGGCGGCGGCGCGGAGGGTCCTCAATGCGCAGTTTGAACTTATCCAGGCGGGTTCCGTCGCCCTGTGCAACCTTAGTAACCCATAGCTGCTTCAATTCTTTTTCGAGACGTGACGGCAGGCCGGGGTACATAGACGTGCCACCGGAAAGCACAATCGCACGGTAAAGCGACGAGCGAATATCATAGTCGGCGCCTTGAATTGTGTTGAAGACTGCCTCTGCCATACCTGGCGCTTCCGAGTCAACGAGGTATGGCTGAAACAGGCACTCGGGGGCCTGGAACCGCTCGGGGCCTAATTTAATAACGCGACCATCCGGCAGCTCGTATTGCTCCATAAGAACCGTCGTATCATCAGCTAGCTTGCGATCAAAATCAATGTCGTAAGAAATGTAGCAGAACTTCTCCTTGATCTGGCGCACTGTCTCAAAGTCCGCCGTCCTATTGAAAGCGTAGCCCCGGCCCAGAAGCAAGCTGATAAGCCTTCTAGTAATGTCACGTCCCGCAATATCAATACGCTTGGTCAAATGGTTCAGTACAACCGACTCATAGACGGGCACGATGTGCGTGACACCGTCACCGCTGTCGACGACGACGCCCGAGCTCAGACCCTGCGCGTACAGCGCCAGCACAGCCTGGATCGCAACATAAACGCCAGAAAACCCATATTTTTCGAACATAATATCCACCATCTTTTCCCGGTTGGCAAGAGGATTGAGCGGCGCCTCCGTGAGGAGCAACTTGTGCTCTGACGGTGTTGTGCGCATTTTCTCATAGAAGCAGTAGTCCCACAGGTGCTCCATGTCGTCCCACTTACGGATGATACCATTCTCCATAGGATATGACACCTGAAGAGCTGCACGCACTGCCGAGGCCTCGTCGCCACACATAATGTCCTTTAGCTCGAGGCCATCGGTGCGCTCCTCGGCGCGCAGGATTGGACGGCCAACAATCGACGGGAACGTGTGATCCGGAAAGTTCGTTCCCGCGCGGCCAATCTTCACGAAGCCAGTGCCTTGGTCAAGGACAATGGGCTGTGCCGACATAGTTTCAGGACCTCTGCGAGTATGGGTGTGGTGGTTGATTGGAGGTGCTGCGCACTGACGGCTGCCACGCCTAGTCAGCGATGTCCCCATGGCCCCGCCTGGAGAGCAGCCAAGTGGCTCATGTCAGCGCGTTTCGCCTCACCGTGGTGTAGCTAAGCTAAGCCTGCAGCCGGAGCTTTCAAAAGCTCGCCTACGACATTACGCCTGGCCCCTGCCTCGTCACCCTTGCCCACATTGACTGCTACCGTGATTGGTCCTACAGGTCGCCAAAAGTCCCATCATCCACTTTTCCAACCCAAAACATCCATGCTGCGCCTGGCTAGCTCAACTGGCGTCCGTCACGCGCGTGCCGGCGTTCGCAGCAACTCTACTGTTGCAAAGGCTTCGTCTGCTGCGTCCACCGTTCTGGCCCGTGCTCAGACCGTCCTGAGCGCATCTGTCTACTGGACTAAGGTAGGCCTCGAGCTTGGCAAGTACATCTGGGTCAAGGAGGGTCTCAGCCCGCCCACGACTCAGGCATTCCAAAAAGTATTCACTCAGGACGTCAAGACATTGCTGAACACCGTTCAAAACAACCAAAAGTCCATTTCGCACCTGTTCGTGAATATCTCCCGCGACCAGTGGATTCGCGTCGCTGCTGGCGGGGTCCAGCTGCTTGGTCTGTTCTCGCTCGGCGAAATTATAGGCCGTCGCCATGTTTATGGCTACAAGGACCACTCACATAGCCACTAAAGATTGCCGTCAACTCATGGATACGGCGGCTTCACGGCATGGCGTTCCGTGTGTCGCAGAGGCAATAAAAAATTGATCATCTAGACAAATTTCATCAAAATGCTGGCACTTGGAACGCGCAACATGTAACACATGATCTCAGTTTATGCTCACCAGTCACACCGTGTAACAAAACATGCGTTTCCTCCAACTGATACGCTACTGCAGCCGCGCGCGCGCCTAGCGTTGGCCCTGGGTACAGGCCCGACAATTGTGTCACGTGATACATGTCATGAACCAGCCAAGCCGCACGCCAATCTCGCCCCGGTGACGCACCGAACCACAACTTGATATTTGGGCGTAACCACGGCCAGACTAAGCCCCGCTCAGAGCTCCCAGTGTGGGCTCACCACAACTTAGCGCCCCGCGCCCAGCGGGGCTATGTGAAGCGAGCCTTGACGCATGCTGGCTCCATGACATGCATTCGTTCATGGGTTTCCGCTAATCAGCACTAATCGACCTCGTCTAGACTCCAATGCGCCCACTTGATGGCCCCATTACTAGGAGGCCGGATGGGTGGGAGAGATATTAGCACCTCCCTTCTTTAACCCGAGACGGGCGGCATTTGAACGTTGGTGGCTAAGCTCGCCAATATCAGTGCCAATAACTTTGTATATGTAGCCTCGGCGAGTCTCGCTTTTCGCGCTGCTTGTCCGTGCCGTCACATGTAACTCGCATCATCGATTCTACCCCTAACCCTCGAAACAGTGCCCAGGGCGTCACCAGCGCCGCATCAGGGCACGAATGGCGCGGACTGGAGGTAGACTTCAGTCCCGGGTTTCTCAAGGCACCGACTGAACCCGGAAAACGCTATGGGCCGCACTTGCGCAGTAATGTGTAGCCGAGGGCATCCAGCGAATGTGCGCACCTTCGGATTGTAGGTCCCTGCCTCGTTCGAGCGGGTGGGAGCTTCTGCAGGTCACCCGCTGCACGTCACGCAGCGATTACGCGGCCGCACGATAATTAATTTCGATTAGCGAGTTGGGCAGTTTTTGTTTTCTGGTTTTCCGAGGATATGAGACAATATAGGTACGTTTTATGGGCCTCTTTCTGTAGTTGTTGGCAAAGCTACTAGCTCCGGGCCGATATGGGTAGCATAGTGGCAGGGCTCGCATTGAACAACCACACGAGAATTGCTGCATATCAGGCGCCGGCCGCCGAGGCCGCTGCCCCAACCCTAGAGCAAACCGGCAAGCTTGGGCCCGCATTTCACACGCTCTTCTGGTCGTCGCTGACGCCGTCAAGCAAACAAAAATTGCACTTGCTACGCATGATTTCCGTAAAATCTTCTCCGGGATCAAAACTCTGCTTCGCGGTACATACTACCCACATTTTATAGCACGTGGCCTTTTGCTGTCACCATCGCAGAATGCGTAATTAATGATAGGGCTGATTACCAGGCACCGCCTGCATGACGATTGCCTGTGGCACGGTTGCGGCTCCATTTACCGCGGAGTACTTAACCCCACCATCCCCTACGGAGTCCTGCTCTGGAAGTGCAGTGGCAAAAGAGCCTACAGATAGCCTCGGGCAGAACATACTGTGCTACTAGTTGTGTCTAAAATTGGCCCGTTTATCACCACCCGGTATACCCCATAAGTCGCGGTGCGCACTTGAGTCCCGCCCCCAGGTTTAATACGAGTCGCAGTTCTCAGACCAGAGATAGACTAGGACACAATGCAGGTTACAACACAAACACATTGCTCCCCATACGAGGCAGTGTATGGTGACGCCGAAAGTCTCTCAGAGAATTCCAGCTTGTCAGACAGCACGCCAGGGCCCGCCACCCCTGACTCTACGTCAGACTTTGTCGAACCGCCTCCATACGAAACAATGCTGGAGGCCAACTGGATGGGTGCGCCTCCTGGTGAGACTTCCGCTCCCGAACTCCATCTCTACCTGACCGACAGATCTGCCGACTTTGGCTCGTTTCTGAAGGGCACTGTGCAGGTTCGCCCAAGAGAAGATATGTTGGAGCCCTTCACGCTTCATGTCGCCATCTGTCACCGCGTAGTCGTGACGAAGACGGCAGGACTCATAAGCGGGAACGCAAGCCACGAGATTGTCAACTGCCGTCGGCTGTGTCGCAATAAAATTCCTGTCGAGGAGCCACTGCGCGTCGGGTTCAGCTACACAATCCCTTTTACTATTCGGTTTCCAGAGGAAGTGGCTCTGCCATCGTGCGGCTGTGACGATCACGAGCATCTCGTTGCCCCGCCATCACTCATGAAGCACGAGACAGCCCAGGCCCACACAACTGCTGCACGTTCACTAAGTATGGAGTACGTGGTGCAGGCGTTCATTCGGGGTGTCACACCCAAGGTATCTGCGCCCTTCAAGTTCAATCCGAGCTCGACGACCATGTCGCTGGCGCACCTAAAGGACGGTTACGGCGAAAAAATCTTGCGCGAGTACTCGTCGCGCTCGCGCTCGCGTCGCCGGACCCTCTTGCGGGGCAGCCGGCCCTCGCTCGCAGTATCGAGCTGGCCCGTTTACCACGAGTTCGATCAGTCTGGTAAGGGATGGTGCTGCGTCACCTTGAACCTCAGCTCCGACGGTGCTGGGGACGTCGAGCTCGCTGTCTATGGTGCGGAGTACAACATCCGGAAGCAGGTGTTCTCCTGTGTGCATGGTGTTGGCGGCTGTCTAGGCTCGTGCCGTGATCACGCAAAATTCTCGACGGTACTGGTTCGCGATCGCGTGGCCCCCAAGGCGACTTGGAATGGCAGGAATGGTCAAATTCAGGTTCCGTACTCACTTCCCGCCGAGACGTTTCCGCTGGTGCCCTCCCACGCGGGCTGTTTTACAGCCGTTGTCTACGAAATCAATGTGACGGTGTCGCATTCGCTCGGCACCAGCGATCTGAAGCTGCCGCTCATTATTAACAATTCGGTCGACAGCCCGCCCAGCTACGCGGAGGTAGCAAAACTGACGAGCCAACAGCAAGCATGCTGCGCTTGATTTATTATGTATTTATTGAATAGATATTGCATCATATGCCCAGACCTTGTCAACATGTGGCTCTGTAGGCTTGCAAGCCCTACAGTGCGCCCTGGCAAGAAAAGGACCTTGGAGTGGTGGGTGAAGGTCCCGGCGCGTTTTCGCTAATGTAACGGCCGCCCCACGCAGAATGCATCATGCCCAGTGACTCACGTTAAGAACCGACCGAAGTCACGTCATCGGTAGATACAGCCGCGTGAAATGCACAGAAGAACAAGGAATGTGTTTTTTGAGAGTTCTGCACTTTTGAGTACGCTGACCCCGGTCCTTCGCGCCAGCTACTATGGCGCACTTGGCAGTACAACCTGCCGGTTAGAGATGACATAATGTCGCGTTCCGTGTGGCCCAGCCTTTATCTTGCCCGGGTCGTCCCTCGGGCAAGCAAGCCCACCCCCACACACTTTCAACTGCCAAGGTGCACGCACGGCCCCGCCGCGTCATGGATCCTCGCAAGGATCCCAACTTTGTGCCGCCCAGTGAGGTCAATGAGTCCTTGGTGAGGCGGCTCTCTGCCACCACAATTCCCGCGTCTGAGCCCATCAATAGGCCTATGGAGAGCCCTCGTGAAAGCCCCGACGACTCGCCTCCCCAGGACGCGGATCCCCTGGGCGACATCCCCCAAGGCATCCCAGCAAATACAGATAGTCGTGCGAGTGCCCAATTCGTCGTGCCCGATATTCATGAGCCCGCGTATCACATGTCTGCGAACCTAGAAGAGGTTCCCTCGAACGTTGTTCGCCAAGCAAGCAGACTAGAAGATTACGAGTTCCCTGCGCACCGCCTCGCTACGGTCATGAAGGATGAATCCAAGTCACCCCTTATCCTCGTAGCCCCCGGCTCTTTCTCTCCCATTACGTACCTGCATCTGCGCATGTTTGAGATGGCATTAGATGCGGTGGCCGATCAGACTCGTTTCGAAGTTATTGGAGGCTACTACTCGCCCGTGAGTGACCACTATAATAAGCCAGGTTTGGCAGCTTCCAAACACCGTGTCCGCATGTGCGAGCTGGCGTGCGAGCGTACGTCATCGTGGCTAATGGTGGATGCTTGGGAATCGTTACAGCCATCGTATCAACGTACAGCTGTTGTTCTCGACCATTTCAATCATGAGATCAACGTGCGACGCAAGGGCATTATGACAGCATCAGGGAAACGTCGCGGTGTCAAGATTATGCTCCTCGCTGGAGGTGACCTCATAGAGAGCATGGGTGAACCAGATGTGTGGCTTGACGAAGACCTCAGACACATTCTCGGGCGCTATGGATGTCTCATTGTGGAACGTGCTGGCAGCGATGTGCGCAGCTTCCTCCTCTCCCACGACATCATGTACGAGAACCGCCTAAATGTTCTTGTGATAAAGCAACTCATTTACAATGATATCTCCTCTACCAAGGTCCGTCTGTTCATTCGTCGTGGAATGAGCGTGCAGTACCTGGCACCTAGCAGCGTTATTCGCTATATTTATGACCACGGTTTGTATCGGGAGAGTGAGCCGGTCAAACAGGTCATGAGCGAAAAAGGAGATTGAGAAGCGAGTAGTTTCGCAAAGGTCGTTGAATCTCTAGGTAAACTATCATCGACTTAAGTCATAGGCATAAATTCATTGTCCTGTTCAGGCCTGCTACCGCAGCGTCGTACATGGTGTTGTTGACATCGTCGAGGTGCTGTTCTTTCAATCGACGTTTAGGGTGGGTGCGCAACCGCCGCCGATCCCGATGAAACCGGCCATACTGTACATGGATCATTGAGTTAACCACTCGGCGCTCCAAGCCCGTCCACTGCGCTGCGGCGCGTAAAAACTGTAAAGAGGCGATCAGCTGCTCGTCACTAGGCCGAGGTTTGGACTCGAAATTATGACGCAAGTACCCGCGGAGCGCGGCACGTTGGACTGGCCGGCGATCTGTCACGCGAAAGCCCCAGCGCAGAAACTCTCTATAATACGCTGTGATCTTCATTTTAGCGGAAACGCTACCGGGCTTGCCCACCGCTTGTCGCACACACAAAGGTAGCTAAAGCGCCTGATCGAGTCCAAACAGCCCTTGCCCACCAGCAGCCTTATCTGAGCCGTTGCCGTCATGCCCAAGCCGACCGGCACGCACCGGGCCGCCGGCAGCTGACTCAGATAAGCGCGTCAGCCTCCTCTTCCTCCGCCTGAGCCATCCCGTCGCCAGTAAAGCCCCACTCACAACTAATATCCGGGCCGCGGCGATGACAGACGCAGGCGAGACAGCCCCGT
>JANIVI010000029.1:0-42901 GCA_030555755.1 Wickerhamiella kazuoi | reverse complement strand
ACGCTTTGGTCGGCGTGTTTCTGGACCAGAACGCATTGCTCAACCTCAACGATGGGACACTCTCCATTGTCAAATCTGAGGCTAAGACATACCTGCGGCTTCTGCAGCATGCAAGAACGCACGGCTATAGCATTGACCCTGAGCTTACAAGTGTGGATTGGACATACTCTGCCCTCTTCGACGACGACAACGCACCTGTCGACACACCTCTAACGCGCAGTGTGCCGATTGAGCCTGAAACAGGTTTGAACTGGTTCCCGAGCAAGGTAAGGCGCCTGGGGTGGATTCTTCAGCGCCTACGTGGCTAAAGAAGCGCAAAACCTTGGTACATAACTTCAGTCTATTTATTTCGAAATGCAAACGAGGTCTACGAAGCTATCACGGTGCCAGTTGATGCCAGGTCCTACTCTTTCTGTGAGAACGTTATGCAGCCGCAGCCTCTATCTGCTTGACAGAGCCGGACTCAAGATTCTGCTCGAGGATTTGCAAGCGCTCTTGAAGCTCCTCTTCGCGACGAAGTTCCTGATCCAGCGCTAGCTTTTCCTTCTCCAGGGTCAGACGGGCCTCTGCATCCAAGTCGCTGAAGAGGTAGCCGCCGTACCCATCAAACTGTAAAATCAGGTTGTGGTACTGCCAAAGCGATGCGCGGTGCGAGACGGTAAGAAGCGAAATTCCTAGCGACTTCGCGTGCGTATAGATGATCGTTTCAATGTCCAGCGTCACACTCGACGTACACTCATCTAAAATGGCGAATTTCGGACGGTGATAAAAGAGGCGCGCGGCCGCAATGCGCTGCTGAACTCCCATGCTGAAATCCTCCTTCCACTC
Organism: Wickerhamiella kazuoi; assembly: GCA_030555755.1. Classification (NCBI taxonomy): domain Eukaryota; kingdom Fungi; phylum Ascomycota; class Dipodascomycetes; order Dipodascales; family Trichomonascaceae; genus Wickerhamiella; species Wickerhamiella kazuoi. Next base: position 42,073 of record JANIVI010000029.1, on the reverse strand, counting down.
ACGTTCCGCGTCCCAGCCGCCAACGTGCTCCACGAGGTCCTCCAACTGTAGTACAGCTAAAATTTCGGCAAGCTCGGAGTCACTCGCCGCGTTGTTCTCCTCTGTGGTCGGGTAAATGATCTGCTGGCGTAGAGTGCCCTTCGATAGGTAGGGGCGCTGCGGGATATAAAAAATATCGCTCGGTGGCGGGCGTATAAGCAGTCCGCTTTGAACTTGCCAGAGACCGCCCAGAATGCGAAAGAGCGACGACTTGCCCGAACCATTTGGGCCCACAATCAGCAGGTGCTGGCCCTGCTTCACCTGGAAGGACAGGTCCTTAACCAAAACATCGCCAATAGGCGATACAATGGGAACTTTTTCGAACACAATATCGTGTCCGAGACGCACAACGCCGTCGGAGTGTGCTGTAGGACTAATGAGCTTCTTTTGGAAATTTCCCTTCGCCATGTCATCCATGACCTCAATGAAGCTGGACACGCGCTCGGTGTAGCCAGCCAGCTGACTGACCTCCTTGTAAGAAGACATGATCCGTCCGAACGCATCGGACGCCGAGAGCAGCAGGCGTCGGTTCGTCACGAATGACTGCGAGCGCTCGCCAACACCAGATACCATCTTGGCGGCCGGGCTTCCTTTGAAGAAGATGGGAATCGAACACAAAACCATCCCCAGAGCACCCCAGTAGTACTTGACCACGAAATCTTCCATAAAGTTGTAGTAAAGACGGTGGCGTAAGACTCGATTGACATACTTGAACAGAGCGAAGTAGGACCGGTCCAGCACGTCACGCTCAGGGATGTGTCCCTTATAAAGCGCGATTTCTTCGGAAAAGTCGATGAGTCGGGTATGTTTAGCTCTGAAGTCGCTCTCAAGGTTTGCCTCTTCAGCAACAAAAGTGCCAAATGGTGGCGCTGAGGCACGCAGAATGGCGGCCGACGACTGGATGGCAAGGCCAATGAAGAACACATTGTCTCCACCAATCGACTTAGACAGCTGCCATGTGTAGATTGTCATGTCCAAGATTGGCTTGGCGAGGTTAGCGTATAGGTTAGACACGGCATTAGAGAATCGTGTCACGTCGGAGGCGATGACTTGGTCTGCCTTCTTAATGCGGTCGTCAAGGTTATGCAGCGAGTAATAAACCGGCACATCCGAGTCCGGCAAATATTTCTCAAGCATATACGCATTGAGGCGCATGCGGAACCGTAGGGCAATCGTCTGCTGTAAGTAGGCCAGAATAGAATTTGTGAAGGATGCGGGGAAGCCTACGAGCATCCACCAGACAAGAGAGAGCGCAAAATTACGACCCTCACCGCGGACAAGATAGCTCGTGATCTGGCCGTCGAGGCGGGCCACGTATAGACTCAGGCCCGTCCGTAAGACCAGGGCAACTGACTCCGCGCAGAGCAGCCAAAACTCTTTTGACCGGATACCCTTCGGAAAGATGATCCTAATTAGGCGTACAAGATTTTTGAAGAATGTCGCATCAATGGCCACGCGCTTCTCGCCTGTACGCTTGTCCTTCCGCGGCTGCTTGCTTGCTGGGGGGCGTAACACGCGCAGGAGCACGAACGCAGCAAAGCCGCCGTACATGCCGCGCGTGAAGCCTGTACGGTGGCGTGAATAAAATTCCAGTGCCTCGGCGAGCCTCGGGCCCGCACGCTTTGCAAGCTTGGAGGCGTTCGCCATCGGGCAGCTTGGTAGGCGGGTGAGAACGAGCAGCCTCGCTAGCAGGCTTCGCTTTACCCCAGATTTGTCAGAGCATATGGGCGATAACGGCACGCAGGGTGGGCCTCGGCGCCCTTGCCCTCAGATGTGGGGACAGCGGGGTCGAGGGCGAAGGGTGCGGCTGGGGAACAGTGAGGCCATCATCAGCAGACGTGGATACTAGTGATACTGTACTCTGATACAAATACTTGCTATATGGACAACGCCAACAGTACCAGCTTACAGCTTCGGAGCGGCCGCCTTCAGTTCGTTGATAAAGGCCTTGCCGTCGGCACCGCGGCGAACACCAAGTTCCAGCAGCTTGCCAAACACCTTCGCGAAGTGGTCGTAGAACAGGGCCTTGTCCTTGGCGTACTTGACAACCCACGGACGAAATTCGGGGTCTGTGATGAGTGCCAAATCAGTGGGCAGCATCATCAGCTCCTCATCTTCATCATAGAACTGTTCGACACCGGCAGGTGACTCTCCCAGGTGCCAGCCTTGGTCTAACAACAGCTTGAAATACGTGTTGTTGAACTTTGTGGGGTTGGGCACCCATGGACCATCGAAACCGGACCGGTTAGCGTGTGTACGACCAAGATTGTGGGCTCCCGACAGGGCAACAATCTCCTGGTCGTTAAAGCCCATGCGGTAAAAGATGTGGCGCAAATGCTCGGAACCCTTGGAGCCGTCAGGCAGACGGCCATTCGGCGGAACATTCACCTCGTCGACGTAATCAACACGCCCGGGCTTCCACGGGATCTTGGGGCCATCCATTGCCTCGACCGCGACAGCGCCAGCCAGCGTCCACAGATCCGCGTAAGTGATCCACGGGAACTGCTCCTTGAGAGGCTCCAAGAATTTGCGAGCATACTCGAGGCCAGCATTCGCACCGTCGGCCGACTCCAATTTGTAGCGCATAGTCGCGCCATTGGAGCCACCGGTGCCGGTCGCCTTGTCGTAGGTGCCAGACGCGTGCCACGCCAGGCGCACGAGAATCGGGCCAGCCGACCCGTCGTCGTAGTCCTCTTTGGGGAGGATTTTGCGAACGGCTTCAGCCACCGCTTCGTAGTCGCCCTCCTTGCTCATCTTTGCGCCGGTTGTGCAGGGTCGATGGGAGAATCGTGGTGGGAGGGCCGCCTAATGTATCCGCCGCCCACGCAGGGTACATGTGGGGTGCATGTCACGTGGCCGGGCTCCGCGGAGCGACCACGTTATCCGCTCCGCCGGCCGAGGGGTTATTGTCGGTCCAGCGCACTGTCCGCGCCACTTAATGATGCTCAGACTGGCCTAAATGAGAGCTTTTGTGCAGCATCTCCAAGCAAAGCATGGTGCTTTCTTCACAAGTTTCTCAGTTCTGCACCGCAGCGCGATGGGTCCGCATCTCCGCATACGATACGAGTCTCTCCGCGTCTCGGGCGTGACTGTGCAAATTCCCCTCCTGCTGATTCGCTGAGTGGAAGCATGTGATCGCCGACATGCAGAACCAGGCCGCTCTTGTCACGCCTATAGTGTGCGATTCTTCAGCGAATATAGGCGCGAAACAAATGATTGGGTCGTGAAACTGCTGAAATTCCCTACGAGCCAGCAGATTCAGCTTATTGAAGGAGGCGCACACGGTCTTGTCGGCTAGACCCGTTCGCCTTGCCGAGAACCCCAAACCCTGTGCGTCGGGAAGCGTCTTCAACCCCACACTGGTCGTGTCGTCACGAATATGGCGGCGTCGCAGGTGTCTGGGCCCCGAACGGCGTCTAAGAATTAATCGTTATCATACAATAAATAATCGGTTTAGTCACTGTCCAAACACGAAGTCGTGATACAATGCGCCGCCCGCGCTGATTCGGCGCTGTGGCGACCACTGGAGCATTTGGCCAACGAAGTCTGCCGCCGCCGGCGGCAACAGGGTCGCCAGCGGCCGAGTGGCAGGAAGTCCCCGGACAATTCCTTTGGGGCTGCGACGACGAAGGGGCTCACCACGCGCGTCGAAGAACTTGCTTCCACGCGAGCTCATGCGCAGCGTGCTCGGGTCTGGCACACCAATAACTTCGCAGATGCAGGCAACTTGGTCGGGCTCGTCCTCGCCAGGAAACAATGGCTTTCCTATCACCAGCTCAGCTACAATGCAGCCGAGGCTCCACATATCAATAGCTGTTCCGTACGAAAGGCCAAGCAGGATCTCAGGCGCACGGTAGAACCGCGACTGGATGTAAGTGAAGACACGCCGTGCCTCAAGGCAGCCCGAGCCAAAGTCAATGATTTTCACCTGGCACGCATTGAGATCTGACAGCAGCACATTCTCAGGTTTCAAATCGCAGTGGATGATGCCTTGGTCATCAAGGTATTCAAGGCCCTCGACGAGTTGCCTCGCAATGTAGCGGACAATGCCCACGTTGAGGCCCTTGTAGCTCGTTGCTCGCAACAAGTCGTACAAGTTGAAGCTGAGCATTTCGGTGGCGATGCACATGTGGTTGCGGAATACAAAGTGGTCAATGTATCGAAGCACGTGGTGCTTGTCCGGCGAGCCGTTCTTCGTGAGCTGCCGCAACAGCGAGGCCTCAACGCTTGTCTGTTGGCTCAACCCTTTGCGGTTTGCTGTCACCTTGATGGCAACTGCGCGTCCTGTTTTGTGGTCGCGGCACTTGTAAACCGTCCCGAAGCTCCCACGGCCGAGCTCAGACATGATTTCGTAGCGGTAGCCAATATGGTCGTGAGCGGCTGGCTTGTAGTTACCCTGGTCGTCGTCGAGCTCTCCCGTACGCTTTTCAGACGATGGAGGGCCAGCGTAGTACACATCACGATACTCCAGCACCTCCGTTTGCTCGAAATCCGTCAAATCAAGCGTATCAAGCGCTCGCGTGCCAGTTAGTGGGGCATATTTGGCCGCAGGATCGACGTCTTCTGCAGGCGGGAGATCTGCCTCCGGCGGCGGAACTACCTGACGAAACGCGGCCAGTACATCGCTGCTTGGTGGCTTGTCGATAGGTTCGACGATCCAGTCCTCAATGGGCGTTGGGGCGCGAGGAAAAGCCGCCAGCGGCGCAAGGTCCCCTGAGCCCATAGACGATGCGCGACTTGACGTCCCTGAGCGGATGCGGCTGAACAGCTTGCGAGTCGTGCTGCGGATGCTGGTCCTTGATGACGCCGCCGAGCGCCTCTTGGGCCCGCGCGAGCTATCGCGTGAACTGTCTCGCGACAATGCGCTGAACCCGGCTGAGATCCCCGCGAGGCGGCCCCGTGGAATCGGCAGATCATGATTGCTGTTTTCAAGGGACAGCTCGCGCAGCGACGGTGTCTCGCTGCCCGAATTGGCGCGCCGATGGTGTGTGTGCCGCGGCGCGCGGCCACGCGCGGTCTGCGGCGATGCATGGTGCGGCGACGGCTGCTGGTGGACATGCTGCGGGTGGGCCACTGGAGGCCTCCCGCGCGGCTCAGCGGTGTGCTGCGTATGCTGCGCGAGCTGTCCCTGCGGTGCGTGCGGTGCGTGCGGTGCTTGCGCCGTGTGCTGGAGACGCGCGTGCACGTGCGGCACGTGTGCAGTGACGGCACCAGCAGCCGCAACTCCAACCACACCTGATCCGTGAGCCTGCGCATTTTGCGCTGCTTGAGGCGTGTGCGGCTTTTGCTGATGGCCGAGGCGCTGCCCCACGCTCAGACCGCCGAGGGCGCGCGTCAGTCCGCTTTGGAAGCTTCGTGATTGGGGAACGCCTACACGCGGCGCATCGGAGCGAACTCGCGGCGGCGGCGTATGCAATTGCTCGGTCACGCGCGATGCGATGCGCCGAGCTGTGCGGGTCGGGCCATGCTGGCGTGGCGCCGGTGCCATGGTCTTACCAGATCCGCTTTGGTGCGGCGACGACCCATTGGCGTGCAAGTCCCGAGCAGTCGGCGGGGCCGAAGCTGGTTTGATCCCCGGCACCTGCGGCAGCGCGGGCTCCGGCCGTGGCGGCAGGGCATTGCTCCCCGGTGAGCGGGACGAGCGCGACGAGGCTGTCGACTTGGCCGATGCGCCGCTTCCGACGCGGCGCGGTGCGGCCGGCCGCCCTGTCCGCCGCTGTAGGCGCGCCACCTCTGCTGGTGGGTCTCTGGGCCGCGGTGTGCCCGCTGCGGACGTACCAGCAGCGAGGCCGTTCGAAGCAGCGCGCCGCCGATTGAGGTCGTAGTTCGCACGGAGCGTTGCAGGATCCGGCCTTTGCTCAGCAGTAGGCCGTGCATCGCTCCGAAGACGCTGCCCAACGGCGTGAGTACCACTCCCGACAACCCCTGCCGAGGCAATGTTGTTCATCGACTGGGAAACGCGCATGCGCTGGGGCACGAGCCCGAGCGCGGAGGACACTGGCGACGGCGCTTCAGATGGCAACAGCGGCGCCCCGTTCTCAGAAAGTGTATTGTGGCTACCTGGCCGGCTGCTGGGGCGACGGCCGCCTGCCAGCAGCGGAATGCCAGACCGCGGCGGAGGCTGCAGATCACCCGGGTCGGGACGCGGGATCGCCCCCACCGCCGCCGGCGTCGCCAGCACAGGCACGGCCGATTGAAACGTGCCTGGCATGACACTACGACGAGGTCGGACGCGTTTTGTCTGCCGTGGAGAAGTGCTACGTCGGCACTCGTGGTCCTTGTATGCAGGTGGCTTGCAGATGGCTTAGGAATATCAATGCGGCCGCGAGCTGCACCAAAGACTGGGAGCAGAAGCAGGCCAAGGAGCCCTGGGCGCACCGAGCGCGCGCATCTCCCGGCACGCGGCACGTGTCTTACGCAGAGCCTCTTGGCCGCTGGTCAAAGCTCCCAGCCAGCTCACAAAGAAGCCCGAGCACGCGAGACACTTGGCAGGCTACTGGCATGGACGACGCAGACTGGCATGTCGTCCCCGGTCCCTCCGAAGATAACGTCGATGGACGCTCTCTGCTGTTCCAGCTCCTGCTAGTACAATTTGTCTATGACCGTGGCGAGGTGTTTGACCGCTTTGTTCCCGAGCTGAACGAGCATCCTCTTCTTCGTGGCGAAGCGAAGATTGACACAGATGGCGCTTCCGCATTCTTCGAGAAGCTGTTAGTGCACTATTCGGTGTCAGGCGAGGGCAGGTCACGTAGGAAAAACGTGTCGCGCCGAGTCGAAGCACTCGCAGAGGTGTTATATGCCAAATACTACCAGGCTCTAGCTGCCACGATCGCTGAAGAGAAAGAAGAGTTCGCAAAGCTGTACGAGGAGATCCAAAGCATGAATGGAGGACAATGATTTGCCAGGGTTATGAATATATTTATTGCGTCGATGAAGGCGTTGACAGGATACAACCTTAGCTCCCCTCTCTAGAGTCGCCACAGTTCACTTAGAGCTGCGCTGGCCGTCGGGCCATGCCTTTATTTATTACTTTTTTCCAGTAGGTATTCACAGGTATCACAAGGACCCCACTTCCCGCGTGTCACTACGGTGGCCTGGCGGCCTGCCTGGACCCGGGGCCCTGGCGCACATCAACCCCAGCGCCGCGCATGATCCCCCAGCGCCGCGCAGGTCATGCAGGCGCCGTAATCATACTCGGGGCATGTCCAGCTGGTGGAGGGGAGCATCCGTTCATCTGCCCAAGATGAAGTACGCTGAGGACTTTCTCAAATTCATCAATAGCTCGCCAACGCCTTATCATGCCGTGGCCAACGTCGTCAAGACGCTGACGGCGGCTGGTTTCACAGAGATCAGCGAGAAGGCGACATGGACCGTCACGGCTGGCGGCAAGTACTTTGTTCAACGCAACAACTCGTCAATTATTGCCTTCTCAGTGGGCTCCAAGTGGCAACCTGGTAACGGTATTGCCATTATTGGTGCTCACACCGACTCTCCGTGCTTGCGTGTCAAGCCTGTGAGCGCCAAGACGGCTCAAGGCTACCTACAAGTCGGCGTAGAGACTTACGGCGGTGGCCTATGGCCGACATGGTTCGACCGCGACCTCAGCGTTGCCGGCCGGGTATACGTATCCGAGGAGGGCAAGCACGTGTCGAAGCTTGTCAAAATCAACAAGCCTCTGCTGCGCATCCCCACCCTGGCCATCCACCTACACCGCGAACAGTCTAGCAAGCTTGAGTTCAACAAGGAGGACCAACTCGAGCCAATTTTGGGCCTAGTAAATGCACAGCTTAATGGTGAGCCTGCTGGGTCCAACCCTACGGGCGCGCACCCCGCGGCCGGTACGGTATCCATGGCTTCTCGCCACGCGGCGCCGCTGCTAGAGCTTGTGGCGAAAGAGATTGGTGTCAAAGTCGCCGACATCGAGGACTTTGAGCTACTCCTCTATGACACACAGGACGCTGTGGTGGGTGGCCTCCATGATGAGTTTGTGTTTTCGCCGCGCCTCGACAATCTATGCTCCTCATATTGTGCAACTCAAGGTCTTCTACGCGCGCAGGAGTCGGCCAAACAGGACGAGTCAATCCACGCAATCGCACTGTTTGATCACGAAGAGGTTGGTTCACAGTCTGCGCAGGGCGCCGGTTCGACGTTCTTGACGTCGACTGTGACCCGCCTAGCCACGTCGGCCAGTGGCTCGCTATTTCACGAGACGATTGCGAAGTCGTTCTTGCTGTCGGCCGATATGGCTCATGCTGTCCACCCCAACTACGTCAACAAGCATGAGAAGGATCACCAGCCCAAGATAAACGGTGGCCCAGTGATCAAGGTCAATGCCAACCAGCGCTACGCGACCAATTCAGTTGGAATTGTGCTGCTACAGGAGGCGGCCAAGAAGGTAGGTGTTCCGCTACAGCTCTTTGTCGTCCGCAACGATATGCCTTGCGGCTCAACTATCGGTCCCATCATTGCTGCTAATACGGGTCTGCGCACACTTGACCTCGGCAACCCGCAACTATCGATGCATTCAATTCGCGAAATGGCGGGAACGAAGGACTTGGACTATTCGGTTGATCTGTTTGAATCGTTCTTCAGCAACTATACTGCAATCGACAAAGCCCTGCTTTGAACGTGACAGAATCTCCGCACGTATACTCAATAGGACACGAATCCAGCTATCGCTCAGGGTTGCACATGGCACGTGCCCCTACCCAGGTGCAGGAAGCGCATGCGCGCGCTAATCTACAGGTTAAGCGAGCCCAGGCCCGACAACACACTGGCGCATAACACCATGTGGCGTATATTTTCGTACATTGCACTTTTCGTAGCGTTCGCTCGTGGTCAGTCGTGTGACCCAGGGGACGTGCGCGACTGTCTCGCCCGGTTTGAATACATCTTCAACGCCTGCCCTGACAACGATACTGACTGCCGCTGCTCGAGTGTCGTGACCTCCGGTATCTCCTGCTTCTTGTCCTGTCCAGAAGCCGCAATGCATGATTTTGTGCTCACTTACTCTGACGGGCTTTGCAGCGACTTAGCGTCTATCATTGACTTCGGCGCGATTTCGCGGAGCGGGTTTGCCTTCATGGATCCCCTAATGCCCGTGCGAAAGAGGCCGATCCGGCACGGCGCAGACTTGGACCAAAGTGGATCTACTAATGAACTACATCCGTCCAGAATCGAGCACTCGGAAAGTGTGGAGAATGCTGTTGGTGATGATGGGCTCGAAGTTGCGCCCACTATCACGCAGGGACCAACATCCTCCGTGGTTGCTACCAACACTGCCACGTCTACTGTAACTGCCTTGTCCACCAATAGTGATTCGCCTGAGATCTTTTACAGGGCCGCAGACTCTAGCGAAACCACGATGCAGTCTCCTGAGGAGTACCGCAGCTCAGTAGAGCTCAGTCGGTTCAAGTCTATGCTACGTTCTCTCCGGTCTGCGTCCAGAGCATCTGTAGCTCATGAGAGCTCTATCGCTGCTGCTGGTGCTGCTGATACTGCTGGTGTCACCGCGGTGCCCGCGTCAGCAGGTATTTCGCAGTCCCATGTAGTCACGGACACCCCAAGTACACCTGCGCCAACTCTGAGCGCCCACATTGACGATTCGAGTCGCACAGGTCACGCCTCAGTCGACGGTAACAAGGAGGATGCATCTGGTTTCCAGTCCCCTACGTATCTAGTCTCGTTGGTCTGGCTTTGTCTCGGTGCCGCAACGCTCATCTTACTGGAGGGTCCCGTGGCTCTCGCGCTGGGCGCCGTGGCGCACTGAAAAGGTCCAAAAATTAGCGTACATATTTATGCGAGTGTGTGCATTTCACAAACTTTCTACTGGCTCATGCTTTGGCTCACGCCTTGGGCGGTACAGGGTCGCGCTCCATCGTCAGAGCAATCGCTTGCTCAAGCGTCCACTTTGGCTTGTAGTCCAACACCTTCTTGGCCTTCGAAATGTCGTAGTAGCGCGTGGCAGTTGCCGTACGCACACGGAATGCAGTGAAGCCTGGCTCTTTGCCCATGAGCGCACTCGCCGTCTGCGCGAGGTAGCCGAGCACGACGCCGAGGCTCTTAGGGATCGTCCACTGACTCTCAGCAATGAACCCATCATGCTTCCAAATCTGCTTGGCGAGAGACCAGAAGTAGATGGGCGCATCGTTCGTGATGAAAAATTTCTCACCAGCCACACCCTCTGCGCCTTTAACAAGCTTCTGCGCCGCCAAGACGTGCGCATAGGCCACATTGCCAACGTAGGTCACGTCGAACAGGTTCAGGTTGTCACCTAGCTGTATCTTGTGCTGGCCGCGCTGGGCCATAAGCCGCAGCGATGGAATCATCTGGCGGTCACCAGGGCCAAAAATTCCCGCAGGGCGCAGCGCAACCGTCCGTAGCTCGGGCGAGTTGGCGGCCAGAACGTGTACCTCCGCGCGCTGCTTCGTCAGATTATAGGCGTCCATGGCTTGTTCCGGGAACGGCCACTTCTCGTCGACGCCAAAAAGATCATCGCCATTGAACACGACGCCAGCCGACGATGTGTACACGAGGTTGCGAACCTTGAGTTTGACGCAAGCAGCGGTCAGGACTTTGGTGCCCTCGAAGTTAACTTTCCAATAAACACTGGGTCCGAGGCCGTGCACGGGCGACGCCGAGTGGACGACAACGTCCGGCTTCGCGTGCTTGATCGCGGCCTCGACATCGCTCTCCTTAGTTAGGTCGCCAATGTGCACGTGTATCTGCGATTTGTCGAAGGCATAGCCGTCGTCACTGAGCACGGGACGCACGTCCAGCACGTGGATCTGCGGCCGCGGAGTCACCTGCCAGAACTCGTCGATCAGATGGAGCCCGAGGAAGCCGCTTCCGCCGACCAACAGAACGCTCTTGATAGACATTGATCTAGGTGTTGCGGGGGAGGGGGTCAACGTTGGGCGTGGTGCGAGTGATCTGAGTCGTGTCAGCTGACGCGCCTCTGCACTGCAGTGCGGGGTCTCCACCAGCGGACTTCCGAACGCGACCACGTTCGCTAGCGGCGAAAGCGAAGCAATGATTATAGTGGACGGTGTCCTTAATGCATTGGTTTAAGAGATTATGAGAAAAGGTAGATCAAAAGCTGTACTCGGCCTGGGACTTCAGCGCATCAAGCCGCGCTTGCACGTCGGCGCTCAGCGTCGGCGCGAGGCCCATGGGCGCCGGGCCAAACGCGTCCACATCCATGCTGTCGGCCTGTGTGTCAGTTGACGCATGACGTTCCGCAAATAGACTGCGCTTGAACGATGCGTGGCCTACTGTGGAGTGCCGCAAACTGCTAGGCTCGGAGGGCTTGTACCGGCTATAGGGCGACGCGGCGGACGCCGGCGCCGGCGCGGGCGCGGGCTCCGGCGTCGGCGTGCGCGGCGCCTGCTGTGTGTAACCGCCGACTGGCGCGGCGAGAGATTCTTTTGTTGGCGCCGCGGTGGTCTGTGTTTGGGGTGCTGGCCACGAGGGCCCGCCAGGCAGCGTGGGGGCGGTCGGCTGCACAGGCTCTGCTAGTGCAGCCACATTGCCAGGTGTCTGGGAGCGCAGCTGCCGCCCCGCACCCGGCGCGTCCGTCTCATCGAGGATTGCCGACAGAGCTGACGCGGTGTTTGACAGCGGGCGGCGTAGAGCGTCACCCGCAAAGTTCCGGCGCGCCCGCGCGCCCGAGAGAGTGCTGGGTTCTTCGTCGTCATCGAGCCCGGAGCTACCGGCGATGCGGGGCATAGAGACGGAAGATGGCATTGCCGCACGGAGCGGGGAGACCTTGGGCCCTGCGGCAAGATACTTGCGGCGCCGCGTAGAGCGCACACGGCGCGGCAGGCCCGAGCTGCCAAGGTGGCCGCTGTAGTCACTGCGCACGCTCGAGTCAGCATACCGGCTAGCACTCAGCCGGCTCGACAAATCCCACGGCTGCGGCGCGTCGGCCAGCGTGTTGTTGGCCGTAACCGTGCCAGCGCCACTCATAGTACTAAAGTCGACGACCGACTCGTTGCGGGAGACTGCCTGACCGATGAGGCTCAGCACGCCGACAACCTCCATTTTCGAAAGCTCTTGATCGCCCTTGCTCAGAAAAAAGTCTTTTAGCACCTCATTCGGGGTGACCCCCGACCGCAACGAGTTGACAGACGACATCGAGTAGTCGGGCGCTGAGGGCCGGACGGGGTTGCGGATCGTGCCGAATGTCGCACGCGAGCCTAAATCACCGCCAACACTTGGCTCCACGCCTCCGTGGTTATGCTCACGCAGCGCTTCCGCACTGTGTGTATCCGCCGGGCGCAGAGTCGGGCCGGCAAGTGAAGTGTTGCGGCCAGAGACGATGGCTGGCACGCGCGGCGTCACATCAACGACTGTATTTGACGGGCCCCAGATCATGCTCCGCATGCGTGAAAGGAGGCCACCGGGCTTGGTCTCCCGTGTGGGGCCAGTCAGGCCCGCCGCTTTGGAAGGGCTTTTGCGGATCCCGGACATTTTCGCGGAGGCAACCACACTGTGCAACTGTCCCAGTCCCAACTTTGTAACCTTGCCTTACCTTGAGCACCGCCCACGCCAGTGACCTGGGATCTCCACAGTCGACCTCCCAGCCCTCACTAGAGCTAGAGCTCCCAAAGCTGCGCGCGCGAGATCGCCATGCAGAACCGCTCGGGCAAGGGCTTTTCCAGCTTGAGATGAGCGCGCGCGCGTAGAGAGCGTACTCGTCATAAGGCTTAGGGTCTCACTCTGACGACGCAGTCCGAACAGTGGGCGGCCGAGGGCACGTTGCTCCGGAGATACGTACGAAAGACACTATGGAGGTGTGCTGCACCCATGAGGGCGATAGGATGATTGTGCGCCGTGGCCCTTGGCGATCGTCCGATAACTCGTCAGGGCGGCATGCTGGAGCCTCACAGGTCGAACGAATGCCCTATGGTAATCACGTGATGCGATAAGCCGTGGCTGGATATGCACCATGCACACCCGGGCCCTTTAGGGCCAAGTGATCGTCCTCTCTCGCCTATGCCCGGGTCTCTGCTTTCCTTCGGCCGCCGAGCGAAGCGCACCGGTCAGGCGAACGGTGCGCTCGAGCCGGAGGGGCTCGCGCCCTCACGGACAGCGCCGCCGTCCCTCCGCGGCCACGCGGCCCCCGAGGCCTCGCCCCTTCGACAGCAGACACTCGAGGATCCTGCATCCAGCAGAAAGTCCTCCCAGGCGGCATCCACAGCCTCAAGCCACGAAACCTATACTAATTCGCCAGCCCATGAGGTAGACACATCGGTGAAAAGCCCCGTGAGACTCGGCTTTCGCTTGGAGTCGGGCCCTCTGATAATGTATGGTCTACCGACTGAATCAGCTGGAGCGCTTCTGGCTGGTGTGCTTGATCTAGAGGTTGTGCAAGCCGAGCCAACACGGCTGCTCAGTGCAGAGATGTCTATTGTGCAGAAATCGACAGTCCGTGCTCGCTTTGCAACAAAGAACTCGCCCCCGCGGCCCGCTCGTACTAAAATCGAAACACTGGCAAAGTGGAACGTGCTAGAGCACAAGCAAGAATATCTGGGCGGCGCAATCTATGGCTATCCGTTCTCACATCTTCTTCCCGGCTCACTGCCCCCCACATCCTCGAACGGCGTCTTCGCGATCGAGTACTTCCTCGAGGCCACAGCAGTGCCTGCGGATACGCCGGACAAGCCAGTAAGGCAGCGCCTAGACCTACGAGTTGGTCGCTCTTTGGCTCATATCCGCGAGAAGAACTCGGTGCGCGTGTTCCCACCCACCGAACTAACCATTACGCTAGAGGTTCCCACTGGCGTGTTTCAAAACGGGCAGCTGGCTGCCGAGCTTCGCATGGAGGGTATCATCACCGAGTCTGAGGACGATGCCGAGGATCCCGAAAATGCAGGCCATCTTGTGCAACGCTTCAAAAGGTGGCGGCCGCGCCGCGTAAACTGGCGTTTTGAGGAGATAATTAAGGTCAAACCGGTGCGGCCCGCTACTCCCGACGGCGAAGAGCCCCCTTCTCCAACCGAAGACGATGAGGAACCAATAGAGCAGAAGGTTACTCTTGGCACTGGTGAAATCAAGTCTGGTTGGAAGATCGACCTCAGCCATAAAGGCCTTGTCCAGCTTGTCTCGCCCGACCTGATTCAGCAGGCGCTATCCAGAGCTAGCAAAGACGTCCACGACTCGGTTCTTGGATTTACGCTGGACCACGTCCTTCATCTTGAAATGATTGTGGCCGAGGAGGCAGCGAGCACGCGCACGGGTACATCGAGTGTCATTACGGGTAACGCCCGCGTGCTGCGCATGCAATTTAAGTTGCCGGTCATCGACCGCCCAGGTCTCGGCATCACCTGGGAGGACGAAGTGCCACCCATGTACGCGGATGTGCCTCTCAGTCCGCCAACTTACGACTCCTCTCCCTTGTCAACGCCATTTATGGAGGAGCTGCATAACATGACATTTTCGCCCGCCCACTCTCCCGCGATTGCACCCGTGCCATCCCCCACGCTGAGACACATTGATCCGACTGTGCAAGGCCCGGAGCCGTCGCAGCGGCCGCTGTTCGGCTCAGCTGCCGAAGCTTTGGCGGCCAAGTTCAAGAAGCGCATGATGCAGGTTCAGCAGGATGACGTCGACCCAAACTCGCTGCGCCCGTCACGATCATCACATCGTTAGGGGCGCTTCGGGAAGAAGAGCTCTATGTGCCTAAGTCATTAGATTACTTCCGTAATATTCTCTTATCTAGTTGCGGTATACTGGCATCACGTCGTCACATGGGCTGGGGTTTTCCCAATACTCCCCACCGAACCTCCGGGTAGCGAGCCCCTCGTCTTGCACTTCAGCAGTCGGCACTGGCCAAAGACTTGGTAAAAGGACAAGCAATGGAGAGCTCGCTGCCACCCCGTGTGCAGCTGCTGGAGCAGACCAATCAAATTAAAGGTCTTTACACACTGATTCGCGATCGTACAACTTCGCGCTCCGACTTCATCTTCTACTCTGATAGGATTATCCGCCTGCTGGTTGAGAAAGGCCTAGATCTGCTACCTGTGGAGCCACACACCATTACGACGCCGCTTGGTACAGTCTACGAGGGCTGCAAATTTCAGGGCCACATCTGCGGAGTTTCCATTATGCGCGCAGGCGAGAGCATGGAGCAGGGCTTGCGCGACTGCCTACGCTCAGTGCGTATTGGCAAAATACTCATCCAGCGTGATGAGGAGACCGCGCTGCCGCGTCTTTTGTACGACAAGCTACCGCAAGACATTGCCGAGCGATTCGTGTTCTTGCTCGATCCTATGCTAGCTACAGGAGGCTCTGTCATGATGGCCGTCGATGTACTGCTCAAACGCGGCGTTCCGCCGCAACGAATCATCTTTTTAAACCTCGTGTCGACGCCCGAGGGCCTAAAGAAGTTCACAGCCGCGTATCCCGAGGTGACGGTTGTCACGGGCCACATCGACGAGGGTCTCGACGAGAACCGTTTCATTATTCCTGGTCTTGGTGACTTTGGTGACCGCTATTACTGCGTCTAACGTGCCTACATAGCCAAACTTTTTATTTAAGTGTCCCCGCCGCTTCGCGCCCGGTCGCCCCAGTCCGGTCAGCTCGCAGGCCCAACATGCAGGCTGCACTCGCGTGCAGAAAAAATATTACGTGGGTGAAATTTACAACAGGCCCAGGCCCGGGAGCGTCCTCTGTCCACATCTGTGCCAGCATGCCGAAGTCCGCGCGCAACAAGGTTGTGTCCCTCACAAAGACGGACAAAAAGGGCCGCGAGAATAAGGAGCGCATTGCAGATGAGATCCGCGGCGCCATGGACACGTACAAGTATCTGTGGGTACTTGACGTCGACAACATGCGTAACACGTTTTTGAAAGAAATTCGCCAGGACTGGCAGGGTTCACGTCTACTTTTTGGTCGAACAAAGCTCATGCAGAAAGTGATTGGTAGGTCGCCAGAGGATGAATACCTCGACGGTGCGCATGCGTTGGGCCCCGTGCTTAGCGGCGACGTTGGTTTACTCTTTACCGATGAAGAGCCCAAGACGGTTCAGGACTACTTTGACTCGTTTGTCAAGAGCGACTACGCACGTGCCGGCATCGAGGCGCCGCTGACGTTTGTCGTGCCCGAGGGTGTTGTCTACTCGACGGGTGGCCAGCAGCCCGAGGAGGACGATGTGCCGCTTCCGCACTCGCTCGAGGCGGCTCTGCGCGGGTTGGGCATGCCGACGCGCCTTGTTGCAGGCAAAATTATCCTCGCCGTTCCCTACACAGTGTGCGAGGAGGGTTCTACTCTTGATTCAAAGCAGACGCGCCTGCTGAAGCAATTTGGCGTAGCCTGCTCCCAGTTTAAAGTAAACCTCCGCGGTTACTATTCCAAGGACTCCGCCGCCGTGACGCTGCTGGAGTAGCCGGGTCGTGCCCCTTTGTTACTTATTTAACTAGCCTAGCGCAAAGCCCCAAAACGATTTGTTCAAGAGAGTGCGGTAGCGCTGGTCGCTGCTGCTGCCTCTTTTGGCGCCATCACAGCACAGCCGGTGGCTCCAGCTGACATGCGCTCCCACGACGTTGGAGAGCCTCCGGCGGATCTTGAAGAAAATGACTTTGTAGCCAAGGTGGTCAAGTCGCGTGGCAACACGTTCGAAGTCGAGATCGCCAAGTCCGACCTTACCCGTCTTCGTGTACAGTCGCCGGGTGTAGCGGGCGACACACTACTAGTTGGGCTAGCCCCGAAGCTGCGGAATCAGTACTTTATTCGCCGCGGCGGCTTAGCGGTCATCTCGGTTGAACAACAACCCAAGCCAGAGGCCAAGGTTTCAGGGACTCTCACAAACATTGTTTCGGACCGCCGCGCTTGGCAACGCATGCCCTACTGGCCCCCTGAATTTGTCGAGCAGAAGGAGGACTACGACATGGACTTGCCCCCGAGCAGCGACGAGGATGACTACGAGGACGATGGCGAGGATGTTCACGGCCTAGAAAACCAGCGTGGTCCCGAGAGCGAGGACATGCGCGAGGAGTTTGAGCGTTTTGAGGGTACCTCCTATGACGGTTGAGCGGCGCACGAGTGTAAAGGTATAGTCTATAGCATAGGTCGGAAGGTGCCGACAATCAAAAATTCATCAAGATGCTGCTCCGGCCTCACGACCCGTTGCGTCCGCGGCATCTGTGCTCACCTGGATGCTGTTTTGCAAGAGAGCTTCGATTATGGGCGGCGCCCGCGTCGGTTCGGCAAGCCTCGCACAAGCGGCAAAGGCCATAAGATGCCTCATGACCTCGGACTGACTGGCATCTTTGGCTGAGAGGTAGCGCAGCAAGCCGAACACCACTGCATCGCGCGGCCGTGATGCGTAGAGGAATGTCAGCGCCTGTTTGGGCGTGTCGCAGATCTCAACGGCGACGTCATGCATGGATTCGAGCCCATCAACCTCTCTGGCGTCTAGCATGAGCTGGGCTTCGGAACCCAAATAAATTAGCGTCATGGGCCGACGTGCGAGACTAGCCCGCATGCTCAGCATGGCGGGCCAGCGAGGTAGGCTGGGCGAGATGAGGTAGGAAGCTAAGGTAAGCGTCGAGGAGACGACTTGAACAGGGGCGGAAATAAAGAACAAGTGCTCAGCTGGTCTCTTCCTCGGTATCCTCCTCGTCGCTTTTCTCCTCTTCCTCATCCTCTTCTTCCTCGTCCTCCTCATTAGCGTCGTCCTCCTCGCCACCAAACGTCATGTCCTCCTCGAGCTCCTTGGCCATGGCCTGCATGTGCTTTTCGAGCTCCTTCATCGCCTTCTTATCAGTGCCCGACGCGTCCGCCTCGAGATCGAGTTGACCTTCGCGAACAACGTCTTCCCACTGTGGGTACTCACCTTCGTAGTCGAATTTAGTCGCGAAAAAGTGCCTGATGCACTCAACGTCGCGTTCAAAGTAGGCCTTTGCATCCTTGTGGTCGATCGACACGCATTGCGGGAAATCGATCACTACAACCTCGGACGCTGGGTTCTCCTCATCGTACTCACGTATCATGATATTGAACTCGTTAAAGTCGCCATGAATCAGCCCTTGGTTCGCCAAACGGGCAATGAAGTCCATCATGACGCTGTACAGGCGCGCTGGGTCGGGATGCTCGCGCAGGCGCCGCAGCGGAATGCCATCAATAAGCGACATAACGACGTGGTGACGACTATGATCGAATGGTTCTGGGACGGGAAAGCCGTGCTCGTGTAGCGTCTGCATAAACTTGAATTCCTTCTGGGCCGCCAAACGCGACAGGTACATCCAGCTAGCGCTCTGGCGCTTGCCGAGGTAGTCACGCGAGTTCTTGACTGTCCGAAACGACACACGGCCCAGCCGGTGCACTTTGAGGCACTTTGGGGTACCATCTTGGTCAACCACAGTAAAAATGTCCGATTCTTTACCGATACCGATCTGGCCACCTACGGCGTAGATGGATTCGCGCTGTAGCATCGCCTTCAATGCAAGGTAGTCGTAGCCATGGTAAGTCAACTTGTAGCCATCGTACGCTGCGTTACGTTCTCGCGCAACAAGTTTGACCTTGGCCAGCGCCGAAATGGATTTCTGCACAAGCGACTCGTTCCGGAGGCCCGAAATCGACACGACAAGAGGTAGCGGCACGACGTGATGATTTTTCGAGCCCATCTCAAACGCTGTCAGAACTCTGAAGTCATTTTTGGTCAGGTATCGCATGTGCGAAGTGTCGAGCTTCATCTTTATGTTATTGCAGACGCCTGATGTGTGCTCGGACGTGATACAGAAATTATATTGCAGCTGCTAAATCATGATGGTACCCTTACCCTAAGTCACCGGCCAGCATGTCATGATCACCACGGCAATACTTGCAACAGATAAAGTGATAAATGCGTTAATAATGCTACGGAGGAGCCTCAATCGAACACGCTCTCAGCCCCTTCAGGTTCCTCATCCAAATTATTGAATGCCCTGAAGTGAACTGGGCGATGCAGTCCGTCGAAGAATTGTAGAGGCACCCCTACCTTGAGGAAATAGCGCGCCCGTGCATTCCAGCCGGCGCTTAAGAACGCAAAATTCCATATGTCATCCTGCGGCACGTAAAAGTATCCTTTTATTAAGTCGGATACAATCATCTGGCCTTTGACGGACATAGATGACCTGAAGCCAGCCGGCTCTTCGGAGACTAGGTCTCCATTGTTTTTCGCCCACGACAAGCCTTCAGACGTTGCCAAATATGGGGACACCATAACGGAGCCTGGCGTGAAGTTTACGGTCATCAAGGCCTTGTCCGTGCCCCACTCAAACTCAGCGAATTTGCTCAAGTCAGCCGCGGACATGTGGGCCTGCGACTGAACCTGGGTGTGTATGATTCCCAGCAGCTCGAGATCAGATCCCATGAGTGAGTTCAGCTCCTCAAGCTCGGGCAGCTGCTTGGGCAGCTGCACGCCTGTCGCGGTGCCAAGCTGCGGCACGATGGCAATGGCTCTTACCTCCTTGACCATGACATTGTCGTCGGGGGACTGGCCATACAGAAAGCCAGCCACTTGTGTGCGCGTGTCCGAAATCGTCACGAACTTGCGAACAAGATTCTTTGGCATGACATAGGTGATAGCACCTTCCTCAAGCTCCGCTGAAGACGCATATATCTGTCTGGCCCGTTCGTACAGCCCTGAAGTTGCCAATGCTCGAGAACGCCAGCTCGCTTTGGAGTGAAATGTTTGCTGCTCGTAATTAGACGTAGTGACGACAACCATCTCCTCACCATGGCGAGTGGTACCCTTAGTCTTGAGCGCCATCACTTCGTGAGGCTGGTCATTCTGGGCCTCAATTTGGGCCACCTCCTGCTGGCGTTCTGTTGAGGGTGCCTGAATTGCTTGACCGAGAATTAGATCTCGCACTTCATTTTGAGTAAGCGCAGTGATATTAACATTGTGCTTGCGCCCATAGTCATTAAGAACAAGATCACTGAGCTCGTTCTCAACTTGAATCCACTGGTCTGCCGTTAGTGTCGGCCACAAGTGGTGAGCCTCAGTCATAATTGAGCTTTTCGGGCGCAAAATCACGCGTGTCTTATCAGCGTTAACATGCAGGCCACGCAACAGAAGAATTAAGCGAGAAAACGCGGTAGCAGGGCTCACCGAGTTACTACTAAGCCAGTCATCATACAAGTTGAAGACGTACATTTTGTTCTCGGAAGCTTTGTTGACAACATCGCCCAATTTTGGCAGATTAAGAACCGCTCGAAAGGGTAAATTAAGCTCGCTGGGACGGATCTCGATGTTTGGGAAGTCGAGCATATGCACTTGCAATGCGTCCAAAAGGCCTTTGCTTGTAATGACTAGCTGTTTCGGATGCTGCTCTCTAGGAAGAGAGCGTAGCAATGCTCCGACTTCCTCCGCGGTCTTCCACTTGGCGAGGGCATTCAGGCGCTTTTGACCGGCCCAAGTTGAGCTGTGAATCACCTTTAAATAAAGCTGGCCATTTCGGGGATCCAAAGTAAAGGCCGCACCATTTACTGGCTTCGTAGTCATGTTCCCCTCGATTGTCTTATGCGCAATAACTCGGTACACCATGCTGTCGTCGACGAAAAAGTAGGATTCACGGCCGAAAAGATCTGTGTAGTTACCGGAATTGAGATGGGTCTTGGTTGTCTGGGACTGGTACAGCTGGAGGCCCGTGCGGATCCGCTCGCGGAGCACGTAAAGCGCCGGGCTAACTTTCGTGATTTTCGCCAGAGCCTGCTGAAGTAAAGGCTTCAGTCCCGGAATCCAATTACCGTATGCATCGTACACATTGTACGCAAGATCTACGCACACCACCAAGCCTGTTGGCGACGGATAATTCGAAATGCCGTCCGAAGTATAGTCAAGGAACTTAGCGCGCGTGTAGCGAGTGATATCGTGCGAATCATAGTCGCCGTAGCGAAGTTGCAAGTCGATCCAGTATTTGTCAGTAGTCACAAAATCCATCGTGTCCTTAGAATCGTACAGTAGCGAGGGCTTGCTCACATTCCAGCGATAGGTGCTGGACAGTAAGAGATCAGCTGTCGAGGAGTTCATTCGGTAAGATTTGCGCGGGTGAATTGGCAGCTTGGTGACTGTGTCAATTTGCAAATTGTCCATTTCCCTGTCTATCACCTGAGCGAGATCCATAAGTAGACTTTCGTGTATCTTTTGCCACAAGTGCGCACGGAAAATCTGGATGAGCGAAATCTTGAGCGTGGGGATCTTTCCGTGTAAGAAAATTCCAGTCAGATCCAGCTGGACCAAGAATCCGACGTATACGTTGGCACGGTTGATTGTCGGTGACCACCATAGAGTGAACCTACGGTTTGGAATCTGACTCAAACCAGAGCGCTGCGCGTTTGTGAGCTTCTTGGTTTGCATGTACTCTTCGAATCCGCCTGCTCTTTCCCAAAAAAGTCCTTCCCAGTTCTCAAAACCGGTGGCCCTAAATAAAGTGTGCTCCAAAATGGTCTCGATACCACCAAGTGCCTGAATTACGTCAGTTCGGTATGCATTGAGATTCCATAGCTTACCATCGTGTCGATCATTAGTCCACCAGAACGGGTTCGTTTTCGGCACAGAATATTGTCGGAACTCAGCGCGGCTTCTAAACCCCTTATCGTAGGTTAGAGTCTGCCTGTCTTTCTGAAACAGCGTGTTGATCCGGGGAATTCCACGGTCCCAAACGTCATCAAGGTCTTCCAGGCTAATTCGTTTGTTGAACTCCAATGCTTCTTGGCGCTTCTGTGCGTATTCTGCCCAGACGCGCTGTGAGTCGTGGATCTCGGATTCCCAAGTTGCAACATACCTGAAGACATTAGGAATTAGATGCTCGTCATCGTGCGTCATACCGACCCGGAAATGAGTGATCCCGGTTGAAGTTTGCTGCGACCAACGCAAATCTGATGCTGGGATCAGAATGTGACTTGCACTGAGCATTCCTAGGCCACCAAGCTCTTTCGGGGAGTAGAACACGCATGGCGGAAATCGTGACGGCATTTTAGAGTTCAGGCCCATTTTCACCTTGTTCTGTATTCTAGTCTCACCCCTGACCAGAACATCGAGCAACTCGGATGTGGTAATCGCTGCCTCACGGAAGTACGTGAAGAGTCCAATTAGCGCAGTGTTCCACCGGTTCACGATCTTCGAAAACGTCGTCGCTCCCGAAGACATTAAGATCTGGCGAATCCGGTTGTCGAACTTATCAATCTCATCCTGAGATACCCGCAGATACGCGTATGCAGACCTTTCATGCGAGTGCTGATCTGTCAGGTTCCAAACGGCATCCTTGACATCGGTGTCAGTGACGCGGCTACGCGGAATTAGGCGCACATCGAATCCTAACATGGAGAAGAGCAAAGCTGGATTGTCGACGCCATAAACCGATGCAAAAGATTTATTTGGGTCCAAGCTGGCAATCGAAGCTGGCAACCGGCTACTGAGCTCCCACAGTACCGCACGACCTAGGTTAACATCATGCCTCACTAGTCTCATGCGTGCATCTCGTGGCCAGCCACGTGCGTTGTTGTAGCCCTCTACGTTTTCGAAGTTGGGATCAGGATATTCACTTAGATAGTCGTGAATGAGTTCCGTTGCTTCATCCGCAGAAAATCGGAACAGAATAAATACTTTGTCGAAGTAACGGCAGTATGCTCGTACGGGGTGCGAGTGCTCGACATCGGGTGCCGAGAATTTGGTGAACTGATTGGGACTCTGACTGGAGCCAGCAATCTCCAGCGCTCGAGGGATGCCAAGGAAGAGGAGATCTACCATCAAACCATAATACTGCAGGACAAACGACGAGAATTGGAAGCCACGAAGGAGTCCATACACATTCGCGTGGGTCATGTCTTTGAAAGCGAGGGACGCGTTCATTTTTGCGACGATGTAGTCGGCAATGTTGCCATCCACAATGAGCCGCAAAAGGCGGCCCAGAAGCGTCAAATCAACCTTCTCTGCCAATTGCTCTAGTGTCGTCTGTACGTGTACGCTCGATCCTCCTTCATCTGTCTCCCAGACGCCGCTCAGATTGTTTATCCCCTGACACCATTTGTGAACAAGCAGGGGCGCTAGCTCATCATCACTAGGCTTCACCCAGTTAGGGAACAATTTGCGACGGTCAGCCTCGTACCACAGGTACTGGTCAAGATACGCGTCTGTAATCTTCTCCAAGGGATCCACAGCATAAACAGGCGCCACGTGCGAGTAATAGTCCATGAGGTCTACCCCGACTTCTTTGAAAACGCGCTGCGTAAGTAATAGCCGCTTGACTCGGGACAATGTGTCATGAGGATTGTCGTAAGCTTGTTCAATTAGAGCTAGCTCCTCCCGCTGACTTTGATTTAGTCTTGCTTTCAGACTGAAGCTTTCCCGCAGGTTTTCGAGTGCCAGCACCAGCAGCTTTGTGTCATGCTTGTAGCTTGGTGCAGGGAACGGTATGGGCTGGAACTGGCGTTCCTCTAGCCAATGAACCATGGTTGTAAAAACTGCCACGGCGTCCTCTGGAGTAATGTAAGGACCCTCAGTCGCATATGCCCTTTGACGCTCCTGCTCTGACATTAGCCAAAGGCGCGTGATGCGGCCCAGGTTCTTCCTAGCAACAGCCTTGTCGTGCACGGCTCCCTTGCGAATACGTTCACGGTTGAAGTGAGTAACAGTGATCCAGTGGTCGGCCTTGGCCTTGATATAGCGAGTGATCATATTTTCCACTGGCTCTGGGAGCCCGGGATGCCATGGAATATTGGCTTTCCAGCACCGCCACGCCTCGCTGAGGTGTTGCATGATCAACTTGGTCCTGGTTTGCCGAATTCCCTCGGGCATCATGTCAAGGATATCCTGAAGTACCGAAGCGCGCAACTCAAGATCATAGTGGGAGTCAATGCGTTGTTTGGTAACAGTTTTGGTGACTCCCTTGGATATGCGCCCCTCAAACTGACGAGTGAGCAGATTACCAAGCCAACGCTCTAGCAAAGGGATGTTCCCGCGTATAAATGCCATCCACACTCTCCAAGCTGGCTGCCAGAAGCCATTCCCGGGACCTTTTCCTAGGTTCTCGTTGAACTTATTGTAGAGCACGTGCTTCAGATCTTTGCAAGCACTAATCTGATGCATCACCTTGTATTTGTAACGGTAGATGCCCGTCAGCTGGCCCAAATGATTAAACATGTAGTGGAGACCGTCAGCTAGCTCATAGGAATCGACGTTACCGATTCTGAACTGGACATGTGCGTCAACTACGAGCTTCACGATCTTGAGGAGCTCCCGCACCAAGTGAAAAGAGTGGCCGAACCGTGAGCGCTTACGCTCCTTGGTGGTCAGCGTTTTTGTTGGTTTCAAATTGAAATTATAATCGAGATGTAAAAAATGCAATCCCTTACGGTGGATCAGCAGCTGCAAAATCGTGAATCCCTGTTGGCAGAGCTGCAGACCTGCCTCAAGCCAGTCGATCTCTGTCTCTTGAAAGAACTTGGTGTTCCGTAGCAATTTCAGTAAAGGGGTCACCCTTTGGCTGGACACTTTCTGTTTGCGCAGATTGTTTGCCACCACCGATTTTAGCAGTCTCTGGTACGAGACGCGCGTCTTGGTGGGAAGCGAACGTCGCGGACGCCGCTGGTACCAAGATTTAATGAGAGCAACATCTTGAGCACGAACAGTGCGACCTGACGTGCGATCAAAAGGGAACCGCGCGTTAGCCAGTCCGAGAGCCTCATCCAAGCCCTTGGGTTCAAGTTCTGAGTCTGCTAAGAATGGGACCAGGTCAAAGGAGTCATGACCTTCTAGACCCAAATTTTCGTTCCGACCATGGGGCTCATCAAAAAGGCTATCTGGTAAACACGCACCCTTCCGGTTCCGACGAATCGGATTCACTGCTCGAGATCCGCGAAATCCCGTAACAGAAAGCACTCGAACCGCCACAGGATCCTGATACCATGTAGGCTCTACGGCTCGCGGCCGCGAATTGTATAAGTGCGGGTAAGCAACCCTGTACTCTGCCCGGATTGGCTGCCGAAAAATGATCCTGTCCAACGCATTGAACTCTCCGAGATCGTCATCACCGGGTCTCCCGTCATTGAACAAAGGCTCGAATTTTGGCCCGTTTGGGAGTACAATATTGAGGGCCTTCGCGGTTGCAAATGACGACTGGTCAAACAAGTACGATGCATTCGCGTCGCGTCCTGCATCGCCTCCCTCATCGAGCAACGGACGTGTGAGGGAGTGCAGCGTCGCCAATTCACCGCGCTCAAGGCTCCAGTGCCTGTAAGCTGATCCCCACTCCGCAGCTTTTGGCCTGGCATCGTACAGCCAGGGAGCACGAGCCACCGCTTCGCTCTCAAGGTGCACCGCCTCAGGTACCTCAACGCCCTGAATGCTCTCATCCCATAGCACCGGCGGTTCCTCGTCATCGAACGGCGGAAGGCGCATACGCCGAAACCGAGTACGATCCCGCTTCTCGCGCTGCATGGCTGTCCACATGCTCGCCCACTGGGCCCTGTATACTGGTTCGGCGACACGCGGAACCTCATTTACAAAGGTTACGGCGCCTGAGACATGGTAAAGTGCACGCACTGTTTTGGTGGCTTCCCAAGGCTGCGGGATGTTCTCCAGCAGCTTAAATATGGCATGGGGAAGGTACTTGAGGGCGCCAAGGTAAGCCTGACGGTCAGAGTTGGCCTGGCGCGACGACATATCTGAATGGGCCGCAATGATTTTGCGTAAATGCTCAGGAGGCATAAGTTTTCTTTTAGGTGCCTTCCGTGGGCGATCGGGTGACAGTCGAGCGGACTTTTGTGACAACTGCGGGTCCGATGCAAACCCAGGCACCTTCGCCTTGCCATTGAGCGGCATTGTATCGTTCAAGGCTGCACTCCGCGGTGGTGGAACAGGCGAGTGACCAGGCTGCGGCTTCTCACCCGATGGAGGGGCCGGTTTTGAGCTCGACCCTGAAGGCGGTGACGGTCGGTAACCTGGCGGGGGAGGCGGGCCGCCCTTGGCTGGCGGCGGTGCTGGTGGAACGTCCGCCGACCCACCAGGCACTGCCGCCACGCCTTGCTGTGGCTTCCACCCCGGAGGCGGCGGTGGTGGCCCTGGCATGTGGGAATCCTCGCCTCACACGCGACTGGAAATTGAGAGATACCTGCTGGGACTTTTTGATCCGAGCGACTGTGATCCCAGACGCAGAAGCGTTGGGACCACTTGAGGGAGGTTAGACATAGCTATAGCGCCAGGGCCAAGCTCGCCCAGGTAAAGCAGGTCCAGGTCCGCGCAAATATTGAGCCAGCAGCGCGGGTCTCGCGCTAAAGATGCCAGATGCTGGAATACCTGCAGTCACAACTTGGCGGCTGGAGCGCGCTATGAGCGTACTAACGAGGCGCAAAGCCGCTAGGTGCACCGGGGTTACTATTAATTTATATGCGCAGGCGGTGAATTCTATATGAGGGAGCTCACTCTTCAGCGTCTGTATACCGCTGCCTGCTGGCAACACATGATGTTCTCTGGTGCCGCGCGTCTGCCAGAGCACCCGCGAGTTTACTGCAGGTCTAGCCCCGGTCGAGGGCCCTTGCGTGAGACGTGCATGAGCCGGGCTAGCAAACCTGACCCATCTGCGGCACGGCTATATAACTTCGCCGGCGCCGTAAATTCGCGCAACATCAATGGGTGAGGAACACGATCATCCAAAACCTGTCCCGGGCCAGCGTGTCCCGGGAGTGATCCAGGTGCCGCTCCAGCGCGTCGAACGCCAGAGCCCTGTGGTCCATGGTGGCGACGGCGAACACGCCGCCACGCAGGGTGTGCACCGTGTGAATGTTGGAAAAGTAGGACCGACGCAGAATCCCATTTCCAAGTATATGGAGGACGACGAGTTTGAATTGGCCAAGCAAGCCGTTGAGCGCGGAGAGACCTATACCCCCCGTGCCCTACGTGACAATGCGAAGCAGTAGGTCCGTGCGCATCTAGAGGTGCTCATTATTTTGCGTTGTTATCTCGAATGTAGACTTCTTGAGCCTCTCTTCAGGCTCTAGCTGTCGAGTCAAGATCAGGACTTACAGCATGTCACCCACTATGCGAGCTAAACAGGGTGGCAACCGCCACTCGTGTATGCAATTATTGCTAGTTGATTAATCCAGCGAGTCCTATCTACTCCAGTCCCTGCTGAACAGCGTCATCGAATTGATGATGAAAAATGCCGAATCGGTGCGAGCGGGTATCAGAGCAATAAGCAATCGTTGTGTGGCAGCTGCCACATGTGCCACCGCCCCCACCATCCTGGTGCGTGGGCAATGCCGCCGAAAATAATCTGGGGTAGTGAGTCAGCGGCTTCGACCGTCTTGTTCCCCACATGAGCGATAAGGGGTCCTCGTTAAAGTCTACGCTGAAGCGTATGGGTTCGCGCAAGAACAAGCGCGTTGGCGTGAGTCCCACTCCTTCCTCTGGCTCACTGAGTGGTGGATCGGCGTCTGAGTCCAGCGGTGTCCCCGTCAGCGGTGGGCCCACGAGCCGTAGATCTGGTGCTGGCGGAAATAATGATGTGCACCCTGCCGCACTTGCGGCCGCGCAGCTCGTTGCGGGCACAGATGCCCCTCAGGAGTGGGATAAAGACCATATTGTGGCGCCCTCGCATATGCACCAGTCTGAGCCAAGCCTCAGGTCCCCAGCTGCCCCTCAGATCTCGGACTTTGACTCCCCGCGCGCAACGCCGGAGCCTCGGGAAGCGTCGCAGCACACCCAGCCCCAGTCCCACTCTAGCGAGCCGCCGATTCTGGTGCCACTGCCCAATGTGACCCCTGTGAATCCGTCGTACCAGAATGCCCCGCCGCGCGAGCTGGTCTCCGAAGGCAAAGTGACGATTCCCATGGGCCCAGTCTACAAGGGCTCTAAGTCTGCACAGCAGGCACAGGCCGCGCAGGCTCAGGCCCAAGAGGCCCATGAACGCGCCGAGCAGGCGTACCAAGAACACAAGCAGCAGAGCGAGCACAAGCACTCGACGGAGCATGCACGCCACCCAACGCAAACCGCGCATGAACCGCTGGCATTGGCTAGCGAAGCGGCAGAGCCATCAGATGGTCGGCAGAAGCCACACTCAGCGCCTGCCTATGAGACCGCTAGGCCCCAGGCTGCGTCTAGCAAGCCGGCACGTACGACGGCGGAGAGCCGTGCGGCCAAGGCTGGCAATGAGCTCAAAAAAGTCCAGGTAATCGCGCCAGCGGTGCATCCGAGCCACCAGCAAAACCAGATTGATCACGGCGGGTCACCAGACCCTTATTATGGAGGCCGGCATAGCCCTGCACCGGATGGCGGTCCCGTCGCACCTGTGCGCAGCCATTCAGGCCTTAACACGCTTGGCGCGTCGCGCGGGTCGCCTGCGTCTACAAGCGGCACAAGCCTTCATCGTCCATCACTGAGTCGTCAGAATTCGTTGGCGCAGCTGGCGCGCAGTCACCGCCAGGCGCAGCGTGGCGACACTAACGATACACGTGCATTTTATAATGGCCCGTCCTCGCACAACGCTTCGCCCGTTATGTCGCGCAAAAATTCGGCGACCCGAATCGGCCCACACGATGCTGACGATCTTGCGCTCGACTACTTAGCGAACTTGGGCGATCGCCCCGCCAACGAAGAGCGCGAGAGCACTAATCTGCTGTATCGCACGGGCTCGCGTATTCATGAAGATTCGCAAGAGTTCTCGTGGTACACAGAGACACGCCCCCACCGCCAAAGCCGTCGGAGCTCGGTCCATATTCCAAACTCGTCGGAGAGCGAAGGTGAGGATGATGAAGACGAGGCTCAGTACCTGCACATGGGCCGACGTTTCCGCACATCGCGGCGGGATAGCAACGTGGATGAGCCCGCTTCCGGCGTTGTGACCGAGGAAGACCTTGAGAATGCGCGTGTGCTGGAGTCCAAGCGGCTTTCAGTGGCGAGCGTGAATTTGGGCGCGGACGCAACTGTTTTAGATGAGGAGCTCGACACTTTTGCTAGCTCGCGTCTCATCCGCTTCACCGACTGGTTTCTCGGACTCCCACACGACTCGCCGAATCGACTTGGAGAGGTGCTGAAGAAACAGCGCCGCCCCGTCGACCCATTGATCAACCGTAGAATGCGGGAGCAAAGTCTTGTCGGCGACCCGGCGTGGATTATGGCTTTGGCCGTGTACGTAGGTGACCTGGCCACGGGCGCGCTCTAGAATTGCGTTGCTGCAAGTTTAGTTAAAAATTACTTTTGGGCCAATTTTGCTTTCCCACGATGCAGTGGTACTTGCTTTTCATCTGGCTGGCTCATCACAACGCAGCTCAGGGGTACCCTCGCCCCCAGCACGCTGAGGGTATGTAACTCAATTAGGACGCGCATCTAGCATAAGCATCTGGGTTATTTCCGCTGTTTACCTAGGCAGACCAAGCTAGAATGTACAACAAATAAATTATATTTCGAGGCTATACCTCAATACATGCCTCAATAAGGGCCACATTTCAGAAATGAAGGAATGGTTTTGATTGTCATGTAGAGGCGCTGCGGCGTTTGGATGCTTCGATCATCTCATGGCGCTGACTCTTTTTGCGCTTGACCACCGCCGGCACGGTTGAGATCTGGTCGCGCGGCGCCGGAATTTTGAAGCGATTGCGCTTGGGCGCCAGAAGCCAACCAGGAACCTCGCAGCCGCTTTGGTTCATTACGTTTGCGACGGCTCGCACGGTGTCAGTGTCCTGCTTAGTGAAGAAGGTGGCAGCCTCGCCGCGACGGCCAGCGCGGCCTGTGCGACCGATGCGGTGAACATAGGCCTGTGCGGTGAGCGGTATATCGTAGTTGATGACGAGATTCACGCCATGAAAATCGATACCCCGAGACAGCACGTCGGTGCAAATCAGGACCCACACATCGCCCTGCTTGAAATTGGCGACGACGCGATCGCGCTGATTTTGTGACAGTTCCGAGTGGATCACATCTACATTGACCTTGTCGTAGAGCAACTCGTGGAACAACGCCTTAGCGCGCGCGATGCTCTGCACGAAGATGAGAATTGGGGGCACGACTTGGCCGCCCTTGAGCATCTGGCGAATCTCTGTCAGTTTTCCAGCTTCGTTGCCGCAGTAAACAAGCCGCTGGGTGATGTTGTGTGATGCAGCCTCCTTATGCCCGACCAGAACTCGGAGCGGCGAATTCATGATGCTCTGTGCAAGTTCCTCAACATTTGCGGGCAGAGTTGCGCTAAAAACAGCTTTATTGAGACGCGTGTTGGTACATGCCGCAATAATCTCGTCTGACTGTTGCACGAACTCGTCACCAAGAAGGCGGTCCGCCTCGTCAAGCACTAGCGTGCTCACGTGAGTAAGGTCAACAAGGCCCTCACTGATAGCCTCAACGAGCCGCAGAGGGGTGCTCAGCAAAAGCTCGGCCGGTTTGCTGCCAGGATTGTTGCGCAGCTTCGCCATCTGCGCCTTATCCATCATGGCGACGCCAAGCCGTGTGCCGCGTGACAACTTGACTGCCGTCTCGTAGGTTTGCGAAACCAGTTCACGCGTCGGCGATACAATCAGTGCGCGCGTACGCACTAGTGAATCCTTGCTGGCAGCCTGGGCTTCGCGAAGCAGCTGCAGCAGCGGTGCTAGAAATGCTAGCGTCTTACCCGAGCCCGTGGGCGCGCACGCGAGCAGGTCGCGACGGGCTAGCAAAATAGGCAACGCCTCGCGCTGAATTGGAGTCGGCTCTGCGTAGCCCTGGTGGGCGACGTTCGCGGCAATGCGCGCGTCGAGCGCGCCGAAGTCTTCGGCCGGGGTGGGCACGTCTGTGCCCGTCACTTTAACTCGCGATGCCTCAGGCGCCCAGCCCGCAGCCGCGGCCGGCACTCCTGCAGTCTCTTTCGTGGCCAATTGCGGGGTATCGCGTTCCCGGCGACCAGCGCCAACGCGGCCCTTGTTGAAGTAGTCGATGCTGATCTCGGCCTCCGCGGCAGCAGGCGAAGGTTGCCGAAACTTTTTCAATTCATCGTGGTGCTTGCCCGAGAGCTTCGCGCCTCGAGCAAGTATACTGAAAGCGTCCATTGTTAGCAGGTCTTGGCGCAAGGGGGGAGATATGAAAAAAAAAGAACGATCCCTAGTAATGTATCGCGGAGGCCGTCTCGTCCAAGATCCTTCGCCCTGGGCTGCTGAAAATAAAATTTCTGGTCACGTGCCTGGGTCTTTCTCTATACTTTCTCTCCTTGGCCGGCGCCCATCCTACTGGGGGAGCCCAAGGTCCCAGCTGAGTCGGCTGAAAAATTCAGGCTCAACACCCCAGGCACACAGACGAGATGATTGCACGGGCGCGGCCGGTTTTCAGGTCGCTGGCGATGACGCGGCCGTTGGCTGCCCGCATGCCCGACGCCGGTGCTGTGCAAGTACCGGCGCTGTGCCGTGGCATTGTTGTAGTTCGCAACACTGAGTCTAAAGTCCGTGGGCTCCGCAAAGACCCAGAGACGTACATGACGAGCCCCGCCGGCGTGCTCTACCCGGGCACGAACGCAACGTTCGAGCACGTGCGCAAGTTTCTCGGTGACAAGTGGCAACTCACGGACGCGGCACTGCTGCAGGCCGTTACACACAAGTCATTTGCCCACGGCAAGAAGCCATACAATGAGAAGCTGGCAACGTTTGGCAACCAGCTGCTGCGTGTCAGTGTCGCACGTGCGGCTGCTGAGGCTGGCGAAGGACTTCCTCGGGCTTTGCTCATAAATGGTCGCAACTTCGACGTGAGCTCGCACGCCGTAGAGATGCTGTCGGCGAGCCAGACGCTCGCCGAGGTCGCTGACCGCGCGGCGCTACAGGACTCGCTCTTTTGGCGGCCAGCTGACGAAGGAGGCCGCGGTGCCGCGACCGTCAAGGCGCGCGCTGTCAACGCGCTGGTCGGCGCCGTGCAGCTCGAGCACGGCACGGCGGCGGCGGCCGAGTTTGTGGAGGCCCGTCTCTTGCAAGGCCCGTACTCTGTGTTTGACATCGCGGGAAAGCTGCTGGCAGCCGGCGCGACGCCAAGCAGTGACTAGGCGCTCGGCAACTAGCTCGCCTTTTGTATATATCCTAAATAGCTGAACGCGCCTCACGCCTGACATACGGGGCGTAACTGCTGAAGACCCTGTAGTTTCGAACTGAAAAAAAAAAATTGCGCCTCAAGAAATGGTCTGGTGATTTACGACCCAGCCGGCTTCTTGTCCTGGGTTTGTGTGATTCGCATCGCCAGACGGCGCCTGCAGCGCCTCGCGCGCGTGCGCCCTCCTCCCCCCGAACCCGGAGACGCGGCGGTTATGCAGGGGCGTGGACCCACTGCCTGGTTCCCCAAGGCGGTCATGTGCACGCGGCGCGCCCTACGCGGCATGTCTAGGTGGCAGATCACGTGCGAGACGCGTCAGATGTAGGCCGGACGGGCAGGTCAAAAAATCAGGTGCCACGCACTTTGCACCCCGGTCGGCGATCTAACCCCCAGCGGCTCGTGCATCTGCGCAGGCACTAGCCCTTCTCCGACTCGGCCCAGAAGACGCCCTTTGGCGGCGTTGACGCTACTCGAGGCCTGTGCGCTTTTCAGCCCATGCAGCCCACCATGACCGAGCCGGCGCTGGCCGCGCCTGTGGGGGCGGCTTCGGCCGTGCCGCCGCATGCGCCGCCCGCTGTGCCCGTGCCGCCGCCGGAGGTTGCTGAGTTCCACCGCGCGTTCGTCGAATTTACACGCACGCTCGCGCCGCACAAGCACCGCATGTCGCTGTCGTTGCGCAAGCTGTCCCGCTTCACCGACACGCACCTCCTTGAGCTGTCCACAGACATTTACGACGAGCTGCAGCGACGGCGTGCGCCGAGCGCGTCGCCGCGTGAGCATCTTGCGCACCGCGCCGACATCCACCACAAGCGCAACGACGCGCGCTACAAACTTGGCGACCTATCGGACCAGCGATTTGGCGACATGTGCCGCGATCTAATTGCCGAGCACGAGCGTCGTTACCCCGACCTCGCGCGCCAGCGCGACGACCTGCTGGAGACCGCGTCGCACCGTTCGGCGACCGAGTCGCACGCCGAGTCGCACGCCGAGTCGCATACCGACTCCCACGCGAGCTCCGCTGCGTGGACCTTCGAGTCAGACATGTCTCACGCCCACGGGCAATCGGCGTCTCACCTCGCTGTACCCCTTGCGGCGGAGCCTCCCACCAAGAGCCACAGCGAGCCGCCCAAGCAGCTGGTCGCGACGAGTGTGGTGCCAACGAAGTCGACGATGGCGATGAGCGACGACGAAGACCAGGACGATGGCGACGCCTTCGACGAGGGCGACAAGCATCTGCGTGCAGGCAGTGCCCACGGTCGCAACCTGTCGGCCGCGACGGCTGGCACGGCTGAGGCGTCGTTGACCAGCGACGTTGAGTACGAGGACTTTGGCATGAGCGCCGAGCCAAGTCCGGTCAAGGCCCGCATGGCCGCTGCAAGCGCCAACCAAGTCGGCACACACGCGCGCGGTGCCAGCTCCGTCAGCTACGCCAGCTATTCGAGCCACCTCAAGCATTACGAGGACTCAAGCGCGCCGACCTCGGCTGGCGACGGGCTGGACGCCCCAGCCTCGCGGGGCGTGCTTCAGCGGCATCCTACGGACAGCTTTCACTTCAATGACTCGGACGGTGCCGAGGGCAACACCCCGACACCGCGCTCGCCCGCGCTAGCGCACGAGTCGCCCGAACTCCCTGGGCTGCGCAACACCTCAGAAAGCAGCCAAAAGGTGGCGACGCCGCTTTCCACACCAGCGCCGTTGGTGGTGGGTAACAAGATCCCCCGCAGCTCAGATACCCCGACACCGCAGGCCGGTCTCCCCGTTGCGACGGCGGCGGCGGACAAGGATGAGCAGATCGAGCAGCTGATGAAGGAGTGCGCGAGGCTCGATGCGACAGTTGGCCAGCTCGAGGATCAAGTTCGTGAGCTCGAGCAACTGAACACAGAGACAGTTGCTGAGAATGCGCGGTTGCACGATCTACTACAGGAGACCGAGCAGAGCCGGCTTGCGGCAGTCATCGCGCACGAGTCGGCGGTGAAGGGCCATACGGATGACATTGAGGCCGAGCGGCAAAAGTCAGAGGCGCTGAAGCAAATCATCGAAACACAGGAACGTGAGATCAGCGCGGTGCCGCAGGCGGATGCCGCAGGTCTAGCGACGAGGTACGAGATGTTGCTACGGGAGCATACGAACTTGAAAGAGGAGCTCGCCTCGCGCAAGCAGCAGGCTAGCAGCCAGCTGCGCGACGGCGCGGCGGCGCCAGCCGGTGCTGCAGGGGCTGTTGATGCAGCCGCTGGTCTTGCTGCCGCGGCCAGCACGGCCGAGCACGAGAAGCTCGTCTCGAAGCATGGCGAGTTGGAGCGCCAGCATAGTCAGCTCAAAAAGCAGCTCACTGAACAACAGCAGGTGACGGATCAGGTCCGTCAGGAGGCCTACATGTTCCTGGAGGACATGCGTACCCAGATGCGCGAAAACAACCCGCATAATCGTAATATGGGCGAGCTAGAGGATCGAGTGCACGCGTTGACGCTCGAGACGCAGGAGTGGAAGTCAAGGTATTCGCGCGCGGCCGACGAGCTGCGCAAGGTCAAGTCCTCGCAACGCCCCAGCATGATCATTCCGAATGCGTTGGCGGTCGATGGCTCGGGTGTGACCACGCCGCGCGGGCTCGTACGTGAGGCATCGGTGCAGCGCTTTCAGCATGCGGTCGATGAGCTCCTTGTCAATGCACGCAGGGGCACGACGCGCGTGCTTGACGACCTGCACGAGGTCGTGCTGTCCACGCGCGCAATTGTGCAGGAGCTCGCGGGCCACGAGGACACGTTCGTGAGCCAGACGCGACTGATCTCACGAACAGCCAACCAGCTAATTTCAGTGGTGCGCAACTTCGCCACATCCGAAGGCATGCTTCCGTTGGTCTTGCTTGACGCTGCATGTTCAGACCACGCATTCTCAACAGTGGAGCTGCTCAAGGTTGCCGGCGTGCGCGGTGAGACGCGCGAGTTCACACAGTACCGCGAAAACAACTCTGCAACGAGCCTCAGTTCGGCCAATACTGTCCCGCCGCCGCGTCAGCAAATTCAGTTCAATGCTGGCTTCCCAGGAACTGCTTCTGCTGGTACTAGCGCAGGGCTCCAACCTTCGCCGACGCTGGCGCCCGAGCGTTCGCGTGGCAGCAGCACCGACCCGCTGCAGATCGCACCAGGTTACACACCTGGTCTTGGCTCTGCGGCGGTTACATTAACCCCCGCCGGATCAGGCGCTTCAGGCCGCCGCTCATCACGATCGTCGTCCGTGTCATCACGGCGCTTTTCGCACCATCTCGCCGAGGCAATCCCTGAGGTTATCGATGACGAGACCGCAGCTAATTCGGCGGCAGCGATGCCGCCCCTCCCTCGGTCTGCGCCCGGCTCAGCGGGCGGCTCCGTGGCCGGGCCAGTGCCTGTACAGAGCCCTCCGCCTATCTCGGCTCCGAGCTGGGCGCGGAAGGACTCGACGCCCCCGCTGCGGCAATCCGAATTTGGCCGCGACGCGACGTCACCGACATCGCACGCATCGCATGCGTACTCACCATTGCTCGCCCAGACAGCCGAGGAGCCGACGCCGCAGATCCCGTCGGTGTCGGCGCGGCGCGCTTCGCGCTCCGGCACGCCACACTCGCAGGCCCACGCGCTGGCGCTGGCCTCGGGGTACGCGCAGTCGGCGTCGCACGCGACTGACGGTGAATCGAGCGCGTTTGACATGGGCAGTCCGACGACGTCGAACGGCACAAGTGCGATGGCTGCACCGGTGGCCCCGACGGCTATATCGGCGTCACCCGTAGCCTCGCCGCCTGCGGCAGCACCTGAAACTGCGGCCCTCGCGCCCTCAGTGTCCGCGGCTACTGCCCGTGCGGCCCTTTCTCCTCCTGCGTCGCGCGTTCGCCACCGCGCGATTCCGGACATTGCGCCGGACAGTACGATCGCCGAGCTTCAGGGCTACCTTGAGGAGCAGACGTCGGAGGCGGTTGACCTGACGCAGAACCTATTGTCGGGCATTCGCGACAACCGAACCGTTGGGGAGGTGCGCCCGCTGGTGCACTCAATTATTGCCTACGTGAACAAGATGATAGATGCAACGGGGTCATCAATGGCCCAGAGCGACAACTGGCTGCTGCGCGACAAAGGATCATTCATTCTGCAGAACTTGGGCGACTGTTCGCAGCGCATGGATGTGCTACACGAGGAGCTCGCGAAACTCGAACCCGAGCGGCATCCAACGCGCCAGCTCAAGCAGCGGCTTGCGGGTGTGTCGTACGATATGGCTAAGTCAACTAAGGAATTGGTCAAGACAGTCGAGGAAGTCAGCCTCAAGAGCGAGCTCGAGCAGATCGACATGGTGCTCGACGAACACTAGCTAGCGGGCATACCTTAATTAGAGCCAACCATCTCTTCTACATCCTACGTATTGAGCAGAGGGTATACAATGCCCTGCGCCTTGAGCGCGTCCTCGGCGACCTTCATCGCCGCGAGCACCGTCTCCTCCTCGAGCTTCGGGCCGACAACCTGCACGCCAACGGGAAGGCCATGCAGCCTGTCAACATCATAGTGCACATAGGCACCTTGCGCTACACCGTTGAGTTTGCTGAGCTTAAAGTCCGACGGCAGGGCATCCTGTGCGCGGTCAACCTTGGTCACGGGCAGGATGCCTGCGGGATAGTCTAGCAGGTTGAAGAGGAAAGTGTAGCCGCACGACGAGAATGAGTCGTAGAGCCCACGGTGTGGGAATGCTGGCGTCGCGTTGGGCACCGTTAATAACACGTCAATATCTGCAGCCTGCCATGCATCGTAAAATTTACTTTTGTAGTCCTCGCGCTCGCCAACGAGCGCCCACTGCTCCGGTACCGTCTGTTCACCAAAGCCATCAATCAGGTCCGCCCATACTGAGTCGCGGCGCACATAGCGGACCCACCAGCCATAGATACGGCGCACCCAGCGTGGCAGGCGTGCGTATGAGAGTGCACGGCCGAAGCCGGCGTCGTTGTGCTCGCCGCGTAGCATTCCTCGCGTCGCCACCTTGCCAGCGTCGGCGACCAGCAGGCGCGAAGCGATGCGTAGGGCGTCAAAGGGCCGCGGCGCCGTGAATGCCACGATTTCATGGCCCTGTTTTTCGAGCGCGTCAACCGTTAGCTCGAGCGCACGGCGGCACGCCGGGGACGGCGTGACCACGCCGTCATCCCACAAGACGCCAACCCGCAACTTCTTAGGCAGCACCACGTCGCGCCACGCGATGGGCGCGACCATGTGGTCATACTTCCACGGCTTCATGCGAATAATTTGCTCAAAAAAGAAGCGCAGATCATCGAGCGTACGCGTCATGGGCGAATAGACACCGGGTATACCCTCTTGGCCGACAAGCGTCGTCGGGTTGCGTGCTTTGGGAAAGCGCGTCGTTGAACAGCGCAATGAGTAGCACCCAGAAAAATGCGCTGGAACGCGCACACTGCCGGCAACATCCGTGCCAATGCCGAGTCGGCTACCGCCCCACGCAAGCAGTGCCGACTCGCCGCCGCTCGAACCGCCAGGCGAGTAGTCACGATTGTGCGGATTCGTAGTCGTACCCCAGACGTCGTTGTATGCTTCGAATGAGAGTAATGTCAGCGGAATGTTGGTCTTAACGAACGGTATAGCGCCGGCGTCGCGGAGAAGGCGCACCAATGGCGAGTCGATCGCGCTTGGTTGGTTGACCCACTTGGAGTACCCGAGTGTAACATCGTAGCCCTTGACAGCGGCTGAGTCTTTGAGAGACACGGGGAACCCGGCAAGCGGCTTGGAGGTGTCGACTTCATCAGCCCATTTCTCGGCTTCCGAGATCATGATCTCGGTCAGACAATTGGTATGGGCCTGCGCTTCTAACGCGCGTTTGCCGTACGCAAGGAGCACATCTCGTGGCTTGAGCTCGCGTGCTTGGATCTTATTAACAATTTCGGCCGCCGGTGCATTGAGAATGCCGCGCTCGGCGGTGGTTATTGGGTCCTTGTACGCGGGCAGCGCGTCAATTCGATCCATGCGTTCTTCGCGCTTGAAGGCCACGGCCTTGGCATGCTGCGAGGTGAAAAGGCCGAAAACCATGGTGTACCTGTCACTGGCCAAGAGAAGGAGAAGGAGGGAAGGGAGAATGCCGCCATGCGGATATGGTGGCTTTTAAATGCATGATGCACTCCCCGCAGACTGGCCAGCTGCAGGGTGCGGTCGGGAGAAACCCTCGTTTCCGGCCGATAGCCCTTATCGCGCGAGTTCAGCAGCGGCCGAGAAGCCCGGTCCCAAAATGGCGCATGGATGTCAATTGTGTATCCACTTTGCGGAAAATACCTGCCTGGTGAGAGCATGTCATATAAGGACGTTATGAGAGTTCCGTTTATCGGCCGGCGTATTTCGTGGTAAGCACTTTAGCCGCCATCGCGGGGTTGCCGGCGTTTCGAAGACCCCAATGCGTGTTCAAGTAAAGCTAGTACCCCTACCCAGAGCACGTGAACACAGTTGACCGATGAGCGTTGATCCAACGGCCTGTCGCTTATCACGGGGTTTCAAGCCCGTTGCGCTAACAGCAACAACAAGGAATGTCGGTCATTGAGGCCGACGAGGAGCCTGATCCCCTCTTTCTCACAGAGGAAGATGTTGCCCAGGGCCACTCCAATGCCACTTTGAAGCGCACGAGAAGTCGCCAGGTTGAGCAGGACCTGATGCAAGCGCGGCTCGCGGACGCGACGGGCAGCACAAAATCGTTTTTCAGAAGATGCCTGTCAAGGTTACGGCCCGATTTTGTACTGAATCATAGAGATTCAGACTCGTTCAAAATAGCTCTACGTTCATGGCTCAATATCTGGGTGTTGTTGGTAATTCTTACGATAAGGAAGCCCGAGCTCTGGGTTGGACCGTCTTCGTATTTCGCCAACATTGCTACCGTCGTCCAGTTGGCAGGGGGTAAATCACTCGGGGCGACAGTGCTCGAGGCGGTTGCCACCATGCTATACATGACCGTCGTCTTCACTCACTTCGTCGTCACTCGTGCAATAATAAATCGACTCCATGGGTCACCTACACAGCAGGAAGTCTATGAACGGATTTTCAGCGCTGGCGAATGCAGATTCGGAGACAATAAATGCGCAGAGCTGGCGTTGCTTGACGGCCGATACATACAATTGCGGGTGACGGTAATTACATGTTTCGCGGTGGTGTTTGCCCTCACCCCACTCGGATACCTTGCAATCAGACGCGCATACCTGAGACCATCATTCATTCTGTGCCTGTTTGCAGGATACATCAGTTTCTTGCAAAGCAACCATCTTCCTTACTTCGAGCCATGGCAACTCGGGCGCGGCGTCATGGTGGCAATCGGCCTTGCATGCGCCTCCAACGTATTCTGGTCGGCATTGATCTTCCCTGTAAGTTCGAACAAAAAAATCATCAGCTACGTGACCCGAGCGACGCGGACGGCTCACTCAATTGCGCGCGACTTGTTCAGAGAACAGTACAACACGAAACCTTCGGATGGGAGCTTTAGCAAACTTCTTGACGATTTCCCAAAACGTGCTGTTGCTGCGCTCAAGCCTCTCAATGCACTCATCACGGACCGTGCGGTCTCAGCCTA
This sequence comes from Wickerhamiella kazuoi, assembly GCA_030555755.1. Lineage (NCBI taxonomy): Eukaryota > Fungi > Ascomycota > Dipodascomycetes > Dipodascales > Trichomonascaceae > Wickerhamiella > Wickerhamiella kazuoi. The sequence continues at coordinate 2,451 of JANIVI010000029.1, read as the reverse complement.
TGAGCTTTCTTACTCGCGCTTTGATTCAGCTGACCTCCTCGAGTTGTCGTCTCGAGTTCAAGGTGTTTCCAATAGCCTTTACTCATTCAAGTTTTTCTTCATGGAGTTTCAGGAGAGAGCAGAGCTCACATTGGTTTCTGAACGTTCTCGGAACGAGAGCGTGTCGCGCAGAGGGACAAGGCCGGCCCCATTAAGAACGCCTACATCGCGCGCTCGGGCTAATACATTTGATTATGGCCGTGAGGCAGCACATCGCGGGCCCAGACTACTCAGACGCCAACAGCCAGCTCATTACAAACATGCAAGTGCGTTCGAAGAGCGGAGACGTGAACAGTTTCTTGGTGCCGCTATTTTGGGCGACGACGCCCGAGGGATACTCAGCGTTGCACAACTAGACAGGCTATACGCTGATGTTTTGAGTCACTACGCACCACTTCTCGAGCTTGCACAGGGTTTGTTGGTCGAAGTGGGCGATTGGCTTGAAGAGGCCAACAAATGGCGGCTCTCATCCCTCTTTCTTGCCCACAGGCGTAAGAAACATGTCGAGCGCCAGCAGGAACGGCAGAAAAGCCTTGAGAGAGCGATGAATGAGCTTGTCCTGGCTTATGAGGCGTTGATGAAGAATCAGGCGTTCCCTAGAGACTCACTCAAAAGCAAGAACTACAGCGGGGCGCAGTACAACTTTGTTCTGGTGGAAGACGCGTTTTACGGATTTCTCTGTAAAGAATACGCCAGACTAGTTCGGAAAGTCGGAAGATGGTGCCTGTATCTCGACTCAAGCCAGCCCACACCCCGGTTCAACACTTTCTTCTCTAAAAAACACAGACAAATGCACAGGAGAACCGGATACGAGAAGTTCGCGGACTTCGACCCTCCCGTTGAGCTGAAGAATTATGAGCCACTGAACGGCGTTCAGGCGCGTAATGTTGACTCTTCACCGCCACAGAACTTATTTCACTATGCAGGGGCGTACCTTTATTCCCTTAAGGGCCATTTCTTGAACCGGGAAACTTCGTACTCGCTCAAAAGAGCGGCTGTGGGCCTGATCCCTGGTATTCTCTACTTTTGCCGACCAACACTAGATTTTGCATATTCGAACCGTCTTGTATGGGCTAGTATAATGGCGGGAATGACGATGGCTGCTCGGCCTGCGGATACCATTTACGGACTTGGCCAGCGTATCGTCATGTCATTTCTTGGCGGGATCGCTGGAATGGTGGCTTGGTATGTCTGCGCGGGAAAGGGCGATGGCAATGCAATTGGGTACGCGGCCATTCAGGCGCCTATAACCGCTATTGTGGTATATTACGGTCACTTCAGTGGGGCTAAGCTGCCAGTAGGCAACCTTGTATTTGGCTTTACGGTCTATCTTGTTGCTGGTTCAAGCTGGATTTCCACCCACGACCCTCAAGTTGGCTATGATCTGCAGCCCGGCTGGGGGACTTTCTGGCACCGTTTGGTCTGCGTGATTGCGGGTGTCACACTTGCTTTTATTGCGACAATGCTGCCGCGGCCTCAAACTGCCAAAAAAGCAATTCGACTTATTCACGGTTCATCTTTGAAGACTATCGGTGATATTCAGGCGTCCTTGATCAATTTTGCCATGCAGCGGTACGACGATCCTACCGTTCGCTCCGACCCTGTGGAAGATGACATTACCAAAAGCATGCGCACAGTCTTCACCAAGCTAGCCGCCATTGACAACATGCAGGTCATTCTCGAATTTGAGCCACCACTAACTGGTGTGTGGCCGTGGCATCACTATGCTTTGCTGTTGAAGCTTGAGCGCGAGATCATTCATATGATGCCGTTCCTCTACTCGCTAATCAACACGTTCAGAGACACAGCCCGGATTCCGGAACTCCTTAATCGACTAGGATGGTCAAATCCCCAGATTTTGTCTGGTGCGTACGCTGTGCTTTACATGTCAGCTCGTGCCATCATCACTGGTGAGCCACTTCCGAGTGTGACTCCTGGCATATTGTCAGAGCAGTATTTCTGGCACCTCAAGGAGATCCTCTCGCACCAAGGAGCAATCATGGACCACGTTGAGAATGAATACCTGGACCACGATGGAAGATGGATAATGGCAGGAATAAAGATGGTGGGTTTGCTTTACGAGCGTTTGGATGGAATCATTATGCTGATAAAGGGCCTGGTGGGTGAATACCATGATACAGATCCTCGTCTCTTTGATTTCAACGTTGAATATACAAGCGGCATGCCTAGTTTCCACTTCAACGAGCATGCTGTGGATCCCTGATCTATACGGAACTAATATTTATTTGCATTGAGAAAATTGTTATCTATTATTATTTGCTGATTCGACGCAGCACGCGTGGGCTCATGCAATGCAGTCTGGCTTGCTGGCTTACGCGAGGAGCGTGGTTGATCTGGTTGTTAGAGCTCACCCCATGCGGGTGCTCTGTGTGGCGGAGAAGCCGTCCATCG
>JANIVI010000028.1:0-43055 GCA_030555755.1 Wickerhamiella kazuoi | reverse complement strand
CGAACCGGGGGCACATCGATGGCAACGACGTATTTTACCACTAAACCACTAGCGCTTGTTCTTGACTGTAAATCAGTATTAGTGTATACATAGCAAATGTTCAAACACACTTTCGATACTGAGGTTGGAAGGTCGGCACAGAGCAAGAATTGTGATTATTTGTATTTTAACTGGAGTCTATTGAAGGCAGTGTTTCACAAGGCGTAGCGGAATTCGGGATTCTCAAAGTCTGTTAGGTCTGAGAATTCTGGGTTCTGGATGTCGGCGGGCAGCTTCTCGTTGTTACGATCACGCCGGCGGTTATCCCATACGTTCAAAGCCCACAAAATTAGCGTGAAGACGAAATTGACCACAAGGGCAGCGACCATGGTCTTTTTGGCGGTGATGTACCGAACAGATACCTCGCTAGTCTTGAAGGTCTGGGGTCCAACCAGGTTGCCGCCGCAATATGCCATGAGCAGGATCGCCGTTTGGAAGAATTTCTTCGTGTGTCCTGCAGCATTTGACTCGATGAGAGACATCATCGCGATAAAATTCAGAGGCGCAGAGAAGCTGAATAAATATAGGCCTGCAAGCTGCGTTGCATTGTTTTTGCCCCACGCCAGAAGCGCAGCGGTAACAACAGAGAAGCCACCACCAAAAGACGCGTAAACCAAACGGTGATTCGGAAACACATAGAGGGATAGGAAGGCGGTGAGTGTCATACCACCAAGCATGCATGCACCAGAGGGCATCGACATCAGTAGTGACTGCTCGCTTGTGTATCCCATCGTCTTGAGCAGCAGCGCCTGGAAATTTGTGATGCCACCGTTAGGCACCTGAATCATGAACGCAATGACAATCAGCAAGTATGTGCGCACGTCTAGGAGTGCCTCACGGATTTGGTACCACTTAAACTTTGTGTTGCCAAATCCCTGCTTGTTTTCACGAATGCGCTCAACCTGCCACGCGCGCTCCTGCGGAGTCAGAAACCAAGCTTTGGCAGGGTGGTCAGGAACGTGCACGTAAAAGATCAGCCCAGTGGCAACTGTCAAACTTCCCAAAATCACATAGAGAAGGCGCCAACCGGCAATCGGTACGTGAGAACCCCGCTTAGCCAGTCCATAGCCAATGGCATTAGCCAGAATCGTCCCCAGACCATTAAAGCTAAACCATATCAGTGTGCGCGAATATTGCTCACGCCGCTTGTACCATTGCGCTGTAATAATCATGAAAGTTGGTGTGATTCCGCCCTCTAGCATGCCCAAAAGGACACGCGTGGTCAGAAAACCCGCGTAGTTCTGGGCCGCACCAGCGCACGCCATGACAACGCCCCACAGCACAATAATAACCGCGGTGGTACGGGCAAGCGGTAATCGTTGCAGTAGCAGCGTCATGGGAATTTCGAAAATCAGGTACGCCAAGTAGAATGAGGAGCCCACCCATGAATACTGCTTGCCGTGCATGCGGAGGTCCTCCTGCAGGCCCATGACGGAGCCCGCCGAGTTCGCGATCTTGTCCATAAACTGAAGGCAGTAAACCCAGCACATGAAAGTGCAAACGAAAAAGTCCGCCTTGCGAAGTAGGCGCCGGTCAATCTCAGGGGTCAGTGGCTCACCTGCCGCCGTCGCGTATTCAGCGGCAATGTCCTTTACCACCGCGTGCTCCTCGACTCGCGTGTGCGCCGCATGGTGGAATTCGACAGCCTGAGGCGACTTCTCGAGGACACTGGAGCTACTCGAAAGGCTCTGATGAGGGCTGCTACTCATGTGTTGAAAAGTCTCAGTTAGCGGCTGGCCAAGCTTTTTCTACCCTATGCAAGAAACTCGCTTTCTGCATGCATATGCACGGCGCTAGTCTTCCATATGGAGCGTCGTCCCACTTTCAGAGTCACGCGCTACATCAAACTACCAATCAAAAAACTTTACGAGAGCCAAAGGGATCAGCCGCAGCTGCAGCTCGCAGATCATTGGCTGAGACGCGCGATTTCTGATAGTGCGGATCAATGGCGCGATCATAGAGGTTGATGTGCACATATCACGTGATCAATACACGGCAACTCTCATATCGTCATCGCAGCCAAATCCCCTCGGCGCGGCTAATCGAAGGAGAGAGGCGATACCCATTAAGGCGACAAAATAAGTTTCTTTTTGTCGATAGCATTACGATGTTTTCAATATTTTAGATAGACACTGTTCTACCATTTCACCAACTGAAGGACTCCTCGTGGTACTCCACATAGTGAGCCGTGGTCGTCAGATTATTGGCAACAGCGCGGCGGATTGTGTCATTGAGGCCACCAGGGCCGCAAGAGAATACGGAGAGGTCGGTGGTTGTGTTCTGCACTTCCTCAGCAACAATAAGTGCAGAGTCCATGATGTGGTAGTGGCGAGTGATCGCCGCATTGGCTTCCGTCAAGAGCTTCTTTTCGTCCTCGGATTTCGTCGAAGACAGCTCACTGGTTCCGCTGACGGGGCCGTTACCAATGTAAAGATTGATGTTGACCTTACCAGACTGCAGCATGTGCTCGAACTCATCGGCAAACCACTCGAGCGGCGACTCCGTCATAATGCCCCAGTGAAGGGTAATGGTGCCTGGCAGGTCCTTCTTGATGATGTCCTGGATACACGAATAGACAGCAGTGATACCCACACCGCCAGCGAAAAACACTCGGTTGTTGAACTTTTCGAACTGATAGTTGACACCGTAAGGGCCATCCAACCAAATGTAGGACTCAAACTCGCCACCGTTATTCACGGCTTTCTCCATGGCACGACGGGTCATACCATCCTTAACACGGAGGTACAGCTTCAATTTGCCTTGATCGTCGGGAGTGGTACCCTCCATCAAAGAAAAGGGGTGCGACTCCCAGAAAAAGGCAGGCTGGATCATGTGAATGAACACGAAAGAACCAGCAAACGGCTTCCACAGACCAGAATAGGTGATCGTCAACGACAGAGTGTTCTGGTCGACGGCGCGAACCTTGACGCGCGACAGCGGATTCGATAAGATAACCCGAACAGCACGCGCAAAGCGGTCAAAGGCCCAGACGGCCCAAATGGCGTAGAAGAATTCGAGGTCGTCTCTGAGCAACTTTAAATGCCAATAGCCCGAGACAATGAACACAATGGCACCAATAATGTGCAGAATCACAAACAGCTCGTAGTTCAGGCGACGCATCCAGTGAGTACCCACAGCCACGGTGAAGGCCATCATGAAGATACCGGCAACACCCCAACGCCAGTAGGGAGTGTGCCACATCTCGGTAAGGCGACCAGCAGCGCCACGGACTTTCGTGTACGTGCCGGCATGGATAATCAAGTTGGTGAAAGTGATACGGCCAATCCACTTGTGGAAGACGTTGAAGGTATCCAACGGCCAGCCAGTCATGAACAACAGGAAATTGTTGCGCCCAGCAAGTAGGAAGATGAGGGGTAGCTGCATGACTAGAGCATAGCCGCTGCGCGTTGCGATGGCTTTAGAGATTTGCCAGCCCCACATATTCGAATAAGATGGGTTGGGTGCGTGGTAAACTGGCAGATCAATAAAAATGAGGCAGTAGTTGACAATGACATAGCCGACCAGTATAATGGTGATGCCTCGAGTGGGAAGGTTGAATGTGAAAAAACGCATGTAAGTAGGCTGGCTCGCGTGCGAGAAGCCGAATAGAGCAGGAAGTGAGATGTGCTTTCTCGACCAGCGGTTCAGAGGGGTGTTCAGCTTGACCACGAGGCCGGGCAGGAGCCAGCAGAACCAGTAATAAATAGAACGCAAAACAAAGATACCAGCCCAGTATCCAAGGATACCGCCACCGTCGAAACGGAACGAGCGCGAGTCACCCTGACCACCGTTGTAGCCGGCGATGTAGGCCCACCAGTAGTGCTCGTACGGCAACGCGAAAGCCTTCTCGACCTTCTTGGGCTTGGTGGGAATCGCAATGGGAATCTGGTCAGCCTCTTTGCCTAGGTTCTTGAGGTAGTCTGCATCTTTGGTGATATTTTTGTTGCTCTTGCAGCTCTTGGACAGTGCCTTGTAGGCCAGCTTCTTGGCATCTTTGACCGTGGCCTTTTCCGAGAGATCATCGATACATCTCAGGATAGACTTGAGAGCCTCCTCGTCACCACAAATACACGTGGTCAGCGCCTTCTTCTTCTGTCCTTTGCAGGCCGGCCAAGTGTACTCGCCATCAATCCAGTTTGTGCAGCCGGACACGATAATGGCCGGGTCCTCCACCTTTAGGTGCAAGGCACTGACTGCTGACAGCCAAGCCGTCAGTAACAGCGCAGCAAATCTCATTGTCTGAGAGTCAAGGATAAGCGCGCGCTGATTTGGCGCACTTGCGACCGGCGTACTTATATATTCCCGTGCACCCAGCCGTTTCCTGCACCAATCATGTGCCCTCTTACCGGGATGCCGCTATTTTTCTGACGAGGCATTGCATGTTCTGCAGGGCCGTGTGAGCTGCATGGTGGGTCTAGAGCTGCAAGGGCTCAGTCCTCGGCAAGGCCCCGGGCCTCAGCCCCAGCAGTCACGCCACGGGTGGCATGAAAAGGGTGGCCAAGTTCGATCTTCGCACACGGCTGGAGGTCACCTTCGAATGAGTTGCTCGCTATATAAGAACGCTGATCCGGAGCCGGCGATCCTCACACGCGATTTCACATCCTTGGCGACACTGCCGTTTCTCAGCAGGTGATCAGCTTCCTAATCAATCTCCATCAATGCATGAGGTCTAGGGCAGAAAAAAATTTCGACCGTGCGGCACTTACGCCCGCAAACAAGGGGACGCCTTAGCTTTTGTGACACCAAATGTGCTACCCTGGCACACAGAAGCTAGATATATCCCAGGGCACTGATGAAAAGAAGCGTCTGATGCTCTTTTCCGTTCTTTTTGGGGTCTTACGTAGTCGATCTCCACACCATCGTAGCCGGACCGAATGCATGCGGCTCATCGTGGGGTTGCCGAGCGAAACGCGGCTGTCGCCAAATGAGAGGGCATCGAATAATTCACCTGCATTAGCTCTGTAGCCACAAATGGTCTTTCATGCAGACTTGCGGAATCTTATTGCTTGCTGCCTGAAAAAGTTTTTCTATCCAATCAGTTAATCTTTCGCAATCAAATGAAACGCCTCCTGCACCCCGTCCCCTTTCCTCTCCGATGGGCTGACATGCATGAGATCCAAGCTGAATGGCCCAAAGATCCCTTACGCATCGGTTGCTGCAGGGCTGGGGGAAGCCGCATGTAAGCCTTGAAGGGCCACGGCGCCGGCGCTGCGCCAAGCGCTGCAAGCAGGACCAAGGACATTTCCCCCATCATCGGGAAATGACGTATGGGCGCCTAGACCCGCACTATTTGCCAATGGCTCCGGCGATCGCAAAAATATCTGACCGGTGAGAGGCCAAGGCCCTCAGGCTGGCACGGGTATGCGTTGGGATCCCAGACGGGCTCGATGCTGGGAGAGTGCCGTACCCAAACGCCTTGCAACTTAGTGATTGTGGCATCTGTGGTTAGTGCGTGATGGCCGCATAAGCACCCAGTCCTCAGCGGTTGAAGGTACAGAACAGCGCTCGGGCCGGCAGCTTACCGCGTGGCTTCGCTGGCTCTGACCTCTTGGCCTGGGAGACGCGCTTTGAAATGCAGTGTGCAAGGTGGTTACCGTCCAAGTGCACCGTAGTTTGTTGAGTCGGGTGCGTCAACGCGCGCAATTCCCAAAGTGTGATTGAGTATTGACGAATTACTGATCAAAAAAAGCATAGGTCCAGACTGGAGCCACTCGTTTCGGGGACACGCAGCTCGCAGCGACTGCGCCCCTACAGTGGTCCGGCCGCACCCGTGGCCTGAGCCGTATGCAGAACCCGCCTTGCCAGCTCGCGAACCTCAGCGAGCCACAATCTCGCAATCTCCATGGAGACCGTGCAGAAGCTGCATGCCAGTGTAGCAACAGCGGCTGGGCCGCATCGAGGGGCGCGGCTCGGCAAATTATCGTCCCGGGCTGGGAGACTTCGCGATCGTACGGCGCGAGCTAGCTTGACTGGGTTGCGATCGCGAAGATTAGCCGCCCACTTTGGGTCCCGAAGACGCTCATGAAGGCCGCTGAAATGCGACGTTGAAAGAAAGACTAAACTATTTGCGAAGCTCCTCCTATCAGTATCCGGCGCTGTGAGGCGCGCTCCTGGGGCTGCTGCGCCGCCCTGTCAATAGCTACATTTGGGGGCACCACATGCCACTTACTGTTCGGGGCCGGGTGGTTTCGCTGCCGAGCCAGGACAGATTGGTGTTGGGAGAGGCCTCTTTTCTGCCAGGGGCCGGCAGCGGTTGGGAGGAAAGAGCTGCCAGGGGTCAGCACCGGCAGCTCGCTCGCAAGCACCTGGACCTTGGGAGCGAGTTTCTCGGTCGCCCGTGCCCTCGCTGACTTGGCAGCTACCCTCCAGAGCCTAACCCCTCTCCCCAGCGGCCAGCTCCCAGGCTGGGCCTGCTGCTAGGCCAGCTGCTATGCCAGCTGCTCCTGCCAGGCCTTGGGTCCCGGCCCTGACAAATATTTTTTTGGCAAAGTCGCAGGCAGCACCAGCTCCACGCTTCTCGGCACATGATCTCCGCGGCGTTTTCAATATTACGCCTGCCGAGCGTGTCCTCGAAAGAGACCGCGCGGCCGCCGGCGGCTGTTTCCGGGGACGTTGTCCACCTCGGCGTTTCCCATGGCTCCGTGAGCACGCTGTCGCTGAAACCGCCGCGCGTCGCCGACGCCTACTCGGTCTCGCCGGGCACTGTGGTCACGGCGGTTGCTGCCGGCGCTGACGGCAGCGTCGGGTACACAACGCGCGAGCGCACCAAGCCGCAGCTGCGGACGGTCGCCGGCGCGCAGGTCAAGCTTGACGGCGCCGCAGCCGGCCTGCACGCCGCCGACGACCTCTTTGTCGTGATCCGCGAAGACCTCGTGGTGCAGGCGTTTTCTGCCGACGCGCTTGAGGCGCAGTGGCAGGCAGAGCTACCTGGCGCCGGCAAAAGTGGCGTGCGCGGGTGTGCGACTCTCGCGGTCGAAGGCGCGACAATCCTCGTTGTGCTTTCCGACGCGGACGGCTTCCATGCGCACCTCGTGAGCGCTGACGCCTCCGGTTTGCGCGTGCTCGTATCCTCGCAGCTGGCGACTGAGAAATCGGGCGATGCCGCCTTTGCGTACGCCGACGGCGTGCTCTATCGGTGCGACCCGGGCACCAACACCCTCTATTTATACAGCGTCCCCGACCTCCAGCTGCTGACGAGTTTTGCGATCGGCGGCGCTGCGCCGACGCAGATCCTGGCGCTGCCTCACAAAAACCTGCTCGTGCAACAGGGCGAACGCGTGAGCCTGGTCGACTGCACGTACCAGTCCCTGCTTGCCGAGCGCGAGGTGCCCAAGCTTGAGGCGCTGGTTGCCTACATCCCTGAGGCGGGCTCGGCGCTTGCTGTGACCAAGCACGAGGTCGTGGGCCTCGCCGTCGAGCCGAGCGCGGGCACGCTGCTCGAGTCGATTGGCCACGCCGTCGCGACGGCCGAGGCCGACGATGCTAGCACATTTGGGCACGCAGACATTTTCAACGAGTTCAAGGGACCTGTCAGCGGCTTCAAGAAGGTTGCGCGGGCTCAGGTGGCCGCCGCACAGGCCGAGGCACGCGCCGTGCTGGCAGATGTTCGGGCTGGCGCCGCCGCCGGCGACGCGGCACCGTTCCTACGCCTGCTCTCGTACGTCAAGGCGCCAGAGACCGCATGGGAGGCCTGCAAACCGGCCGAGGCCGATGCGGCGTTCGCCTTTGATGACTCGGACCGCGCGCTCGATCGCGATCTGCTCGTGGCCATTGTCGAGCTCGTGTTCAATGTAGGTGGCAAGCGCGTTGGCGCACTGCCGGCCTTCGTACCCACGAGCGTGCCCGTATATCTGCTCACGCATCCGCTGTTCCCGGCGGGTGACCCGCGCCTCGCGAACCTGCTCCCCGCGCTCGAGGCGCACCCGCTGCTGTACCGACAGGCCGTCGTGACACTGCCGGGCATCAGCCCGCGGCAGCTGCTGGCGGCGCTGCTCTCAGCGGACGAGGACATCTTCGGTGACGCCGTCGCGCGCTTGCGAGACGAGTTCAGCTACCACCAGATCGTGGCGACCGTCAAGGGAGTGTTCGGCAGCTCGCACCGCGCAGCCGAGCTCACAAAGCTTGTCACGCGCCTGAGTCGCCACCCTGGGGCGTGGACGCTTGTCGCACCATTCGTTGATGCGATCGGCTTGTTGTCGTGGGACCCTGCGCTGCTCGCACGCCTGCAGGCGCGCCTGCGCAAGGACATTGCCACGCTCGAGGGCCTGGCCGAGCTTGACGTGGTGGTGGCCGAGCTGCTGCGCAGCTCGAACTACGACCTGAAGAACGACCAGGTGCGCCCGCAGCGCCGCGGCACCGAGCGCCCGGCACGCGCCGACGCACCGCATGTTCCCCGCTACAGCGTCGAAACGCTTACCTTCAACTAGGTCGAATAGCATGTTAAATAATATACAGTCTGTATGCACACTTTGTACGGCCGAACGCGCCGCGCAGATGTAACTACATTTCGCGGGGCGTGCTGAGCATACTCATATTCCTGCAAGCGTGTTTCAGCGGTGTGCTGCCGCTAGGCGGCAGACACAATTGACTCGTCGTCCGAGCCATCTTCCTGCATCTCGCGCCAGCTGGCCCAGGCCATTGCCGCAAACGCGACGATGATCACAAGGCCGCCAAAGAGTCCCCAAAACCCGATTGTGTGTCCATACAGCACGTAGTCGACGAGAGGTACGATGAAGGTCGTGAGGAGGGATGACACCGAGCCCAGCACCGGCGAAGTCAGGCTCATGAGCGTGAGGAAGCTACCCATGAAGCCGATGTTGGACACGATCGAGAGCAGCACAAGCCAGCGCACGTTTGCCGGCGGAAACACGAACGACTCCCAGCCGGTGAGGTGGCAGATCACAATGAACGAGAGCAGAATGGCGAAATTGGCTACACCAAGCGCCGAGCCGATCACCGTCGCAAACAGGGCCTGCTTCTTGGCGGATACGGCCTGCGGCGGGCACGCGATCTTCTTGTACAGCACATCATACAGGCCGTAGAGCACCGCGCCCAGGCCGACAATGACGTTGCCGGCGAGGCGGTGCGGGTATTCGTGGGCAACGTCGCCGCCTTCGGAGCCACCGCCGTAGGCCACGACGAGCACGCCGGCGATACTCAGCACAACGGCCGCACCTTTCGTAGGGTTCCACTGCTCGTGCAGCAGCGGAATGCTGAACGCGTAGACAAAGAGCGCCGAGCAGTTGAAGATGGCGGTCAGGTCGGCCGCCGTAGTCAAGTTGACGGCGACGTACCACGTGAGACCCGCGACGTTGAGCGCCAGCGCTAGCTTGGTCGCGGTGATTGCGACGTACCGCCACGGCTCCTTCTTCGCCGCTGGGCCCGTCCACCCGTTGAGCTCGGCGACCTGCGTCGCGATGGCCGCCTGCTGCGTGATCGAGCGCCGCGCAAAGGCAGGCAGCGGCCTGTTGCGCCGCACCGCCCACTCGAACAAAATCTCGAGCGGATAGAGCGCCCACCATGACGAGTGCGTCACAAAAAGCATAAACACTGGCTGTCGGAAGCCGCGGGCCGCGATCTGAGACGCCGACTCGGTCTGGATCGTGAACGTGAGGAGCGACGCGGCCAGCGCCAGCCCGGCCAGCAGGTGGCGCTTGTGCGTAGCCGCCTCGGCCTTTTGAGCCCGCACGTCGACCGGTGACCCCGTCGAGTCCTCCACCTGGTCCTGGCTCAGGCCCGTGTAGCGCGCCATGCTGGGCCAGGGCCCTTACCCCTCGCCGGCCTATATATGCAGGCGCCGAATTTCGCTGTGGGGAGACCCATGCTGCCCAAGGCGACCCCTGAAGGTTGACTCAGGCAGCCAAGCGGCAGGGAAGCGTTGGGCGATCGCCGGCTCGGGACGAGCCTGCCTTGGTGGGCTGGGGCTTCCGAAACCCTCGACCTCGCAGCCCTGAGCCACGCATAGACGGCGCGCAGGGGGCGGTCCCCTCACCATGCACGGCGGGCTGCACGGCCACGTAACGATCGATCGGTGGTGGGCGAGCGGCCGCTGGTGGTCTCCAAGACACCGAATCGGGATGCTTCATAAATCATATACATTATGCAAATACTATTACAAAAAGTGTTTTTGGCTGTCTTAGATGTCTCCGATAATCGTGCGCCATGTACGGTCCATCCAGTTTCTTGGCGGCCGGTACTCGACGTGCTTTTCGTGCTCAGTGACCTCCTCGAGGCCGGTTCTAAGGTCGACCTCTTCGGGCCGCAGGAAGCGCGTCTTCTTCCACACCTTCCAGACAATAAAGATACAAATGGAAATGGGAATCATAATGTAGTTGGTGATGAAGACGCCCACGTCCCACTGTCCCTTGAGGAAGACCTCGTGGCCAGCCAAAAAGGTCATCAGCACGTTGGCAACCAACGCGATGTACGCGGAGTATGGCTGGAAGTAGCCGGTATAGGGGAAAGTGCTGCGATCCACACCTTGCGCCTTGCAAGCCTTGTAGAAACGTAGGTACGTGAACGCGATGATCGAGTAGATGATTGTCATGCACACGGTGCCTGCGCCAATAATCAGATTCAGCACGTGCACGGCCGAGGAGCTCATCTGCAGCCAAGCCAGCATCGCGAAGCCAATCGATACCAAGACTGACATGTACGGCACACCGTTGGGTAGGCACCACGTGAAGACTTTGGGCGCGTGGCCCTTGAGTGCCATGCCGTAGAGCGTGCGCGACGACGTGAAAAAGTACGAATTGCCCGCAGAGAAGGACGACGACAGAATGCCCACGTTGACCACAGATGGGAGTACAGGGATGCCCATTCGGACCATGCCGGCCACGTATGGCGAGCCTGCAGCGTTCGAAGAGCCGCCGTTAGAGTAGGCTGCCACCAGACGCGGGTCATCTGCAGGACAGACAATGCCCATGGCGAGCGCACCGACAACAAAGAAGATGGTGAGACGGAACACTACCCCCTTGTAGGCAATCGGCAGCACCGTTCGTGGGTTGATGGCCTCACCTGCAGTCATCGAGACGTACTCGGGACCAGAAACCGTAAATGCGGCCATAGAGAGACAGGAGAAAAAGCCCAAGAAGCGGCCCATACTCCCCTCACCCACAAACTCGAGGAAAGCTCCTGGATCGTTCCAGTAACGGAACCCGTAAGCGTCGTGCTTGGGGTTGCCACCCACCATTGTGATAAACGTGAACAGGATCAAACCCATAATGAGCAAAACTTTGAGAATAGCCATCCAAAACTCAATCTCTCCAAACCAATTGACTGGGACTACCATGTTGATGAACACGTATATGGCAAGCTGAGGCACAATTGTGGCCGCTGGTGTAAAATCGTCGCGCCAGTAATGGATGATGAGCGTCACTGACGTGATCTCAAACGGCAAAAGCAGTGCTTCGAGAATATAAAAGGCGTAGCCAGCCGCGACAGCCAACGCCTCGTCGACACAGCGCCCGGCCAGCTGCACGAACGGGGAGGGCAAGGGGTATATCGTGACCATTTCAGCCGCACAGTTCGTAACAAGAATAATCGGAATGGCCCACAGCGCAAATGCAATGAAGAGTGAGCCAGGGCCGCCCTTCATGAGCGAGCCTCCCATCTGCAGAAATAATGCCGTCGCGATCGTGCCGCCCATACCAATAAGTTGAATATGGCGAGGTTTAAGGCGGCGCCGCGTGAGCTGGTTGTGCTTGGGCCGTTCTGCAGCATTGAGGGAACCGCTGTTGGAGTGCACGGACGCTGTCTCGTGAACAGTGGTGACACCCTCTTCGTCCAGAGTTCCCTCTTTCGTGCTCGATAGCGACTCCTCCTTCTTGGTACTGGAATTCTGGCCTGTAAAAGACTGAAAGAAATTCATTACGAGATGTCAAAATACGGGACTTGAAAGTCGCTGCTGGTCAATTTGAAGTTCAATGCCGAGCTTCTTCGCTTCTCGTGAGCGGGAGCTGCGGTATACGTTGGGAGAGGTGCGTATCCTAAGACGACCTATACGCGAATGCAGTAACAGCACTTCGACACAATGGTCACAGACGACGCGCAAGTGGCCAGTTCGATTTCGACTGCGGCGCGTTCAACTCCTTGTCGGTGCCAAGCACTACAATATATATTTGACTTTTCTCAGGGCCATGTCGTTACGTCAGCTCAGGAGCGCAACGCGCGCATCTGCAGGTGGCACATGCATGCCAATATGACCAGGGATCATCCGAAGCGCGCTTCGCGGGCTAGGGGAGCTGAACCTTCTAGGAAGCGGCTCGGCAACGAAAAGCAAGGCTCTATAGTCGTGACCTGTAATTAAATGCCGACAGGCGGCAGTTACCTGAGCCATAATCATGCTATGTGGCACTAAGCCGCACTTGTTGTCTGCAAGCACACGCCGAGCTAGAGCCCGACGTTTTGACTACCTCCTTACATTGCGCGCGAGCCTGGGCGAATACCGTCGTGCGTGTTTAGGCGTAATTCAGCATCTTAGAAAATTGATAGTGGTTTGTTCGGCCCGAGAGCCCGCCAAGCGTGCGCTTTACCCCAGCCTGTGCCTCGGACGAGTTCCCGTGGCCACATGTATGATGACATCATGCCGCATTATAACTGGGGTCTGTGCATTATGGGCTCAACGTCACCATGCGGGTGCGGCTAGCAACGATATTGTTTGGCTGGTAGGTGCGCCATCCTCAACGCGCTCAGTTTAAACATCTATATTTTGGGATGGTACGCCC
Organism: Wickerhamiella kazuoi; assembly: GCA_030555755.1. Lineage (NCBI taxonomy): Eukaryota > Fungi > Ascomycota > Dipodascomycetes > Dipodascales > Trichomonascaceae > Wickerhamiella > Wickerhamiella kazuoi. Next base: position 30,291 of record JANIVI010000028.1, on the reverse strand, counting down.
AAGGAGTATTTATTTAAGGCAGTCCGGATTGAATCAGCCCGCCGGTGCCCTACAGCACCCCTGACAGAGGCCAGGGGACGATTGCATACCAGTTGCAGGCGTCCCACTTTGTAGCGGCACTTTTGGGGCGTCGCAAAGGTAGACTGGTTAAGTTTGCTGCAGACTAAGTATGATAGTCGTCTTGGTACTCGGACGGCTGATGGCTGCGGCTCCTACTGCAAGAATATCGAATGGGTGTAATGCTTCGCCTGTACAGAAGGAGCTGGCCGTGACCAGCTATGCGTCAGGGCGCGATGACAGCATTTGTACGTAACCGTCTTGCGGGGCTGCAAAAACTACGTTTGTCACTGAACGACGAACCTATTTGGATCCGTTCTGTGACGCAAATTCGTCACTAACGCCTCAATAAATAATAACTAACCCAGATGCGCGTAAACTGAGCGACCGTGGCTGAAGTTCCCAACTGACCCCCGCCTCAAGAAAGGACATGCACCGTTCAGAACGGCTCTCTAGGCATGACCAGCTTAGTCACATATGCAGTAGAGAAACCCTTTTGAGAATTACCTGAGCGGTTAGAGGATCGAGCGTGGTCGGCTCAACCTGCCGTCGCGGGGGAGAGCTGGTCAATGACTATCATCTCAAATATGTAGACATCTGCAGAGACGGTTAAAGAACACGTGCTGAGCTTATAATGTTTTTTAGAGATCATTTTTCTCAAGGTGCGACTGCAAACGAGGCGGCGGCCCCATTTGGCCCATAGTCTCCAAGTGAGCGCAGGCTCAGCTCCAACTCGTGCTTATGTAATTGAATGGACCTCGCACGACGGGCGTCTTCGCCCTCGACGGCCTGAGGTAGACGAAGCCAGCACCGAGTCAGGTCGGGACTGTCAACCTGAGTCAGTTTCTCAATACCACGGCGTACTCAGGCCCACAGTATCACGTGATATTATTCTGTGGGGTTGGATCAATATATTTTGTGAGTGACCAAAAACGTGCAGCACCAAGACATATACCCTGTTTGGCCATGTTGAAGTTCCGTCTTTCCGCATTGGCGCGCCCGCGCCTTGCACGCGCCTCGTCGAGCTCGATCACTCATGTCCCCGAGGTATTCAACGAGCCCGTCTTGTCGTTTGAGAAGGGCTCAGAGGCCCGCGCCAAGCTGCAGGCGGCCATTTCGCGCGCTGTGTCGAACGTGCCAGAGATTCCTCTAGTGATTGGCGGCAAGAAGGTGTTCACGACCGAAAAACGTGCACAGATCGGCCCCTACGATGGTAAGCCCGTTGCCCAGGTCAGCGTGGCCACGAAGCAGCATGTCGAGGACGCGATTGAGGCCGCACTCGTCGCCAAGTCGCGTTGGTCAAACCTTTCGTGGGACGCGCGCACCGCTGTGTTTTTGCGTGCGGCCGATCTAATTACTGGCCAATACCGCTATGACGTGCTGGCCTCGACTATGGTCTCGCAGGGCAAGAACGCGTACCAGGCCGAAATCGACTCAACGTGTGAGCTTGCTGACTTTTTGCGCTTCAACTCACGTTATGCGCAGGATCTTTATACACAGCAGCCGCTGCGCTCGGCGCCTGGTGTGTGGAACCGTGCCGAGTATCGTGCGCTCGAGGGGTTCGTGTACGCCGTCACGCCTTTCAACTTTACTGCCATTGCTGGAAATTTGGTGGGTGCACCGGCACTAATGGGCAACACCGTTGTGTGGAAGCCTAGCGACAATGCGGCGCTGTCGAACTACCTGATCCAGCAGATCTTTGAGGAGGCTGGCGTACCCGCCGGCGTCATAAACTTTGTGCCTGGCTCGCCTGAGCTCGTCACTGACGCCGTATTGGCCGACAAAAACTTTGCCGCGCTACACTTTACAGGAAGCACTGCTGTGTTCCAGGATCTTTACCAGAAGATCGCGACCAACCTTCCCAAGTACCGTTCGTACCCGCGCATCGTTGGCGAGACTGGCGGCAAGAACTTCCACGTTGTGCACAGCTCGGCCAACGTTTCGCACGCTGTCCGCTCGACTGTGCGTGGAGCATTCGAGTTCCAGGGCCAGAAGTGTTCGGCCACCTCGCGCGTCTACGTTCCTCGCTCGATCTGGCCGCAGTTCAAGGAGCAGCTGGTGGCTGAGACCAAAGCGCTGACCCAGGGTAACAGCCTTCAGGAGAACCAGTTCACCTCGTTCATGGGCCCTGTGATTCACGAGCGCTCATTTGACAAGGTGTCCAAGGCCATCGACCAGCACAAGCAGGACCCCGAACTCACTCTGCTTGCTGGCGGCAATCACTCCAAGGAGGCGGGCTTTTACATTGAGCCTACCATCTTCGAAACCGCTAATCCCGACCACAAGCTGCTTACCACTGAGTACTTTGGCCCCCTGATCGGCGTTGTTGTGTATGACGATGCCGACTTTGCTGGTGTGCTTGCCAAGGTCGACGCGACCTCCGAGTATGGCTTGACCGGCGCCATCTTCGCACAGGACCGCATTGCCATTGACCAGGCCTCCAAAGCGCTTGAGAACTCGGCGGGTAATTTTTACATCAACGACAAGTGCACGGGTGCCGTTGTCGGCCAGCAGTGGTTCGGCGGCGCCCGCAAGAGCGGTACTGATGATAAGGCCGGTAGCCAGCATCTGCTCACCCGCTTTGTTGCTGTGCGCAACATCAAAGAAAACTTCAACAACCTCGAGGAGGTCAACTACCCGTCTAACTACTAAATGAGACCTAAGGGTGGTCTCTAGGTCGGACCTTTAGATAGTAATGCATTCTCTATATCCCCTTTTATGCAGATCAAAATTCCATCTTGCGAACTAGTTCAATTCCTCAGCAGTCAGGTCTGGGCGGATGCGGAAGGGGCGCTCCCGCCAGATGATCTTTGTGCCGGCCATTGATACGAGCCAGATAGGCAGACACAGGAGCTCACGTGCGAGCCACACGCGCAGCCACTGCGCAAACGGGCGCCGGTGGCCCGAAAGCTTCGCGTCAGGCGAGTACAGGCTTTGCGTAAAGAACGCACGACCCGTGGCTGGCCCCAAGTTTGCAAAAGACAGAATGGTGTGGTAAAAATAGTAGTCAACCAAACACCAGGCGACCATGTGCACTGCAAACCAGCGCCAGAGTAAGCGGCCGGCGAAGACATAACCGCCTGCCCACGCGCCGAGCAGGCCGGCTACGATCGACTCCGTAGACGGCTCAATGAGCGTTGCCGCAGTCACCATGAACTTGCGCACACGCAACCAGCGGATACGCCGGCTAAAGTAGGTCTCAATGTCCAGGTCGCCGAGCGGCTGGACAACGGGCTGATCCAGCATAGCCGTGCGCCCTCCGCGCGCCCACAGAGCCTCCGCGATCATCTGGTCCTCGGCGATGTACTTGGCGAACGTGCGCAAGCCCTCGCCTACCGGCATATCCGTGGCAGCGTCCAGCGCCGAGCGCCGGTAAAAATTCGATTTGCCGCAGACGCAAGGCGCAATCGCGACCTCGTTGATGCCGGTATAGAACTTGGCATGCGAGGTCAATAAATACATCTCGTCGAGGCGCGAGCCCCAACCGCCAGCTGGGCCCACAGCGACGGCAGCAGGGAAGTTGTGCGCGAGCTGGAGGCGCGGGTCGGCTGTGAAGCGAACCACGGCCTGCTCTATCGAGCCTGGCGCGACCCATACATTCGCGTCAAGAGCCCAGACGATGTCATGACGTGCGGCGCGGTAGCCCTTGGTAAGGTTATTGATTTTGGGGTTCGGGCCGTAGTTCTCGTCGCCAATGAGAATGCGCGCGTCTGCCTCTGGAAACTCTTCCAGAAGCTGCTTGACGACAGCGACAGCAGGGTCCTCGGCATCCGCAATGCAAAAAATGTGTTCGGCAGGGTAGGTCTGGCGGAGCGATGAGCGCAGACAATCTTCAAGCGCCTCGTCAACTCCTTTCAAGGGACGCAGAATTGTAACGCCCGGGGCTGCAGCGGCCGCAGCAGCCGCTGCGGCCGGCTCGACCCGCTTTCTGCGAGCCCGAATAGCGACACCGCGCACACCGGCAAACCCCACGAGTAGCACGCACACGTACCATACAAAGAGCGGCGCGGCGAGCCAGATCATCCTGGAAAGCCGGGGCGACGAACGCGTCGCGGCACCGGTGCCCAGGTTTTGTCTGAGAGGTCACGTGCCTTCTGGAGCCGGTCGCCCGGCCGCAGCGTGGGCTCCCACTGGGGTGGGCGAGCGAGCGCGCGCGGCCCTGCTCAGTCAGCCAGTCAGGGCAGGGCCCGAGGGGCAGGGCGCCGAGGGGCTCTCAGCCCTGGCTCATCGACAGGCCCGGCCCTAGTCCTAACCCCTCGGCACAGGTCAGCTGACCTCTGCTCACCGCGGGCCAACCCGCGCGCAGTGCAGATCAGCACGCACGCACGCACGCACGCTCAGCTAAGCCGGCCCAGCTCCACCCCGGCTCAGCTCCGCTCGCCGCGGCCTGGCCTGGGTCGCTGGGACTGGCGGCCCGCCGAACTCGGGGAGGCCCTGGCGTGCTCCCGGCTCGGGTGGTGGCCACGTCAGGCTAACTCGGGGCGGGCCTGCGCAGCCCATCGGACGCCCCATCGAAGAGCCAGAGCCGCGGGCGACAGTGCGTGTCTTGGGCCACAGAGAGCGCATATCAAGCACGTCCCGTGGTCACGAGCAGAAATGTGAGACATCTCCGGAGACCGAGACACTGCGGCGCGACCCTTGGCCCTATTGCCGCACCGCCGTCCGTGGCCGCTGGGGCCCAGCCCCACGATCGCTGCAACCTTACCCCAGCGCACGCGAGAGCCTCCCACGCACATGCTTATCGCCGACATCGCCCTAGCCCCGCACGCTCGTTGGTGATTCACAGCACAAGAGTACGGCGCAGCGGGCGACGGTTGGCGGCGTACTCAGAGAACCCCACCCAGCGCCTGCCCCTCCTGCATTCGCTATGGCGCGTGCGTCGGTGCATCCGCCGACGATAGCGTGCGAGCGGTGCCGGCTGCGCAAGACGCGCTGCGATCGCAGTCTGCCCAAGTGCCGCCCGTGCCAGCGCGCGGGCGCCGACTGCCTCACAATCGACCCGACCGGCCGCTCCGTGCCGCGCAGCTACCTGAGCCACCTCGAGGCCCGTGTCAGCGAGCTCGAGACCGCGCTCAAGAGCCTCGCGCACTCAGACGGGGTAGGGGCCCCGCAGTCCGCGGCCCCCAACGCCTCCGGCCTGCTCGGGGACGGCGGCGTAGCCTCCGAAAGCGAGGACGACGATGACGACGTCGACGACCGCGCCACGCCCGACTCCACCGCACCTCCCGGCGGTAGTGGCCGCGCCGTCGAGGGCTTCCTCGGCGCGTCGTCGGGCCTGACGTTCACAACGCTGCTGCGGGCGGCGCTCAAGGAGCAACTCGGGCCGCAGGCCCAGGGCAGCGACGGCAGCGCGATTTTTTCGCGCGCGACGCTGCGCCGCCGCTCGCGGCGGCTCAGCGTCGGGCCCAAGACGGTACTTCCGCCGAAAGCCGTGGCAGAGCAGTACCTCGAAATCTACTTTCGGGTCATGAACACACAAACACCGGTACTGCATCGCGAGGACTTTATTGAGCGCTACTTTTATCCTATTTATGGGCACCTGAGCCCTGGCGTCTCGTTGGCGTCGGACCACACCCCGCTCAATCTGGTGCTGCGGGCCGAGCCGCCCCCCGCGGGCTCGTTCTACCGGCGATGCGAGGAGGCGGGCAAGTTCCTGCCGACGACGCCAACGGAGAACGTTGCGCTCTATTTTCTGTACCAGATTTTTGCCATTGCCGTGGCCGCGACCCAGCAGCACCACGAGCAGAGCCTGGCAGAGACGCTGCATCTGACCGCGCGGTGGTTCCACAGTGCCCTGCGCGTGACCACGCCGCCCGACCAGCTTGAGCAGCTGCAGGGCCTGTTGCTGCTTGCCATATACTCGGTGATGCGTCCCGCGTCGCCAGGCGTGTGGCGCGTGGTCGGCAGGGCCATGCGCCTGTGCGAGGAGCTCGGGCTACACAACGAGGAGGCATGGCAGCTGCACGTTCCTAGCGGCCGCTCCTCGGGCAGTGGCCAGGGACTGGACATGCTGCAGATGGACATGCGCCGGCGTCTGTTCTGGTGCACGTACGCGCTCGACCGCCAGATCAGCGTCTACCTTGGACGCCCGCTGAGCCTGCCGGATCACTCGGTGCGCACGCCGTGGCCGAGCCTGCTTGATGATAGCCAGCTGCGGCGCCGCAAGGGTCCCGCCGTCGACGCCGCAGCCGCGGCCAACGCCGACGGAACTGCTCCGTCCTACAAGCGGATCTCGCTGGCGTTTTTCCGCATACGCCAGCTGCAGGGCCAGATCCAGACGGTGGGGTACGACCATGCGGAGCTGCCCCGGGCATTTGGCAACTACCACGAGTGGCGCGCGCATGTACGCGCGCAGCTCGACTCGTGGCTTGATGCGGCGCTGCGCGAGGCCGCGCATGGCAACACAACGTTCAACGAGAGTTTCTTCTACCTGAACTACTACCAAGCACGGCTGCTGCTTTACGGAATCAGCCCGTCGAACCCGCAGCCGTCCGAAAACGACACGCTTGTCATTGCGCATGCGGGTCTACAGATCATCCGCGTCTATGCCAAGCTGTCGGCGGCCAAGATGCTGAACTATTCGTGGTCGGCCGTGCACAACCTGTTCATGGCGGGAACATCTTATCTATATGTTCTTTACCACCACCCCTCATTCCGGTCCAACACAAGCTTCGAGGAGCTCACGACGGTCATTGTGAGCGTTCTCGAAGTGCTGCGCGAGCTCAACAAGTTCTGCAGCGCGGCGATGCCGAGCCACGACAGCTTTAAGCTGCTGGCCCACGCGGTCATGGAGCTCATGCACCGTGAGCCTGGTGCGGCAAGCAGCTCAGTGCGCAGCACGCCGCAGAGTGGCGACGAGATCGACGCGTTCTCGGGCTCGAGCATCGACACCTTTTTGGTGGGGCTGGCCGACAGCCCTGCGCCGGGCTCGCAGGGCGCCCAGGGCGCCCAGGGCGTCGCGTCGCCGCCCGGCGTGCTGTATCCGGGCAATGTCGCTGGTCCGGGGCCGCAGTTTCTCGTGGAAGGTCTGATCCCTGGGCCCAAGCTCGAGGAGGACCGCCGGTTCCAGCCGGATCCGTTCGCCGGCCCCGGCCACGGCCCCGGGTTCGGAGACGGAGAGCCGCAGAGTGACACACGCGACGACCCACTGCAGCAGTACGATGCGCTCGTGGGTGGTACTGGAGCGCCGGACGCACCCGCCACCGACAATGTCTACCGCTACCTCAATGAGATGTCCCGCTCAATGATCTGGGGCCAGTTCCTAGCTCAGGACCCGAACGATCCCGGTACCGACGGCAGTTTGGAGGAATAGGACGCTTTGACATAAACACTAAATTTTATTGCTCAACATGCTGCTCAGCTATCCGAGTCGTCGGGGTCGAGCCCGAATGCCTCGAGCGCGCGGGTCCGGAAAACCGCCATGGCGAGGTCGACGCGTTCCTGCAGCAGCTGCAGGACAGTCGGGTCAAAGAGCGCGTGCGGGTCGCGCCGCACAGCCGCAATGTAGTGCGCACGCACATTGCGGCCGCGCCATAGCCCGCGGACTTCCACAACAACGCCCTGCCGCGTCGCCATGCTATCCCTGATGGCGGCCGCGGGCCCGTCCACGCGCACGAGCGCCGGGGCGTCAAAGTCGCGGATCAGGAGGCTGTCTAGCAGGTCACGCTCGACCACGCCGTAGAATTGGACCTGCACACCAGCCTCCTCGGGCGTGAGCGTGGCGTGGTCGTGCGTGGCCACATAGCCAGCCCGCACAAGGAGCATGCGCCGGTGCCGCCGGCGGGGTGGTGGTGGTGGGAGGAGTGGGAGCCGGCGCGAGCCGGCAGCACAGAGTGCCGGCCGCCGCCGTCGCGCAAGCCCGACGGCGCAGACAACAACAACAACTGATAATGGCAAAATATTGCGTTAAATACAAACACAGCGCACGCCCCCGGGCGCCGCCGCGGTGCGGCGTACATAAATAATCTAGACCCGGACCTTGCGCTTGGTCTTGCGCTTGACCTGCACTGAGACCTCCTCGGGCTCGGACTCGAACTCGACGTCCATCTCGTCGTCGGAAATTTCGGACACGTCCTCCTCCTCGGCCTCGGCAGCGCGCTTCTCGGCAGCGGCGGCGGCGCGCGTAAGCTCGACCTCGCGGCGGCGCAGCAGTTCGGGGTTCGCCTCGACCAGCTTGCGGTCCAGGTCGAGCTGCCGCGCGCGGTTGCCGCGCATGCGGTTTTTGTAGAAGGCGCGCTCGCGGCGCTGGCGGATCTCCTCGATGCGGTTCATCGCCGCCATTGTCTGGTTCACCAGGTCGCGGTTGTAGCGCACGGGGATGTGGCGGCGCTGGTTGAAGGCCAAAGTCGAATCAACCACCATCTCCTTACCTGCCGCCTTACGGAAAGCCTTGGTCCACTTGAGCTTGCGCGGGTTACGCTTCAGCTTGAAGTTCTTGTGGCACTTTGACCGGCAGAACTTGAACTCCTTCGCATCGTTGCGCACAAAGGTGATCCCGTGTCCAGGATACACCGGCGACGAGCAAAAGTGACAGGTCTCGACGCGCATCTCTGTATCAGGAAAAGAGAAGCGGTGGCCACCTTGGAAAGTTTCACTCCCAACTGGGGGAAAAAAATTATTTGGTCTTCACTCCGCCGCGCTGTGACAAATCTCGCGATCACGTGATAATATCCGACAGCAGGGCCAAGGAGAATGTGGAATAACAGCTGCAAGGGCGTCTTTCGGTAGTGTAGAATGCCATATATCTGGAAAATAGCACTCCTAGCCGAGATATATGTGTCATGAGGAAGACATTCCCGAGATTAGAAACATATTGAGAACCATATTTCGTCGTTATGCTCGTTCAAGGAGCCCCATGTCTGAAACTACTACGTTAGGCTAGTCCAGTCATTTGAACGGCAACTCCAACACGACCGCATACTGCGCCACCTCGACAACAAACTAGCATGCCAACAACTACCATATAAATATGACCGGTTTCAGTGGACCCCTCTACGTCACATCATGACTGTCGCGGAGCCAGTCCTTACTTCCACCCCACACTCGAGCAATTATGACGCTGTAACCTGGTACGTGTCCAACGCTAAACAGGCCGCCAGCTTTTTTGTCACGCGCTATGGTTTTGAACTTGAGGCCTACATGGGGCTCGAGACGCAGTCGCCCGATGTGACCGCACAGGTTGTGCGTCTGGGCAACATGCGCATGGTCTTCATGGGTGCCCTCAGGGCCAAGGCCAGCCGACCAGAAAACGAGTTACTGGTTGAGGAAATCCATACACACATCAGGGTACACGGTGATGGTATCAAGGATGTCTCATTTCGGGTGCGAGACGTTGGCGCCGTCTACCGCGCGGCCGTAGTTGGGGGTGCCAAGGGTCTGCGGGCACCCCACAGGGTCGCCGACAAGCATGGCTCCGTCACGCTTGCCGTCATTTCTGCATACGGGGATACCACTCACACACTGGTGAATCGTGAACACTACAAAGGGCACTTTATGCCAGGGTACGAGGCAAGCTCAACACCTCCCGATGCTAACAGCTTGGCGCTCAGCTCAAGTGGATTGCTTGAAATCGACCACTGCGTCGCCAATCAGGGCTGGGACCAGATGGATTCTGTCTGCGCCTACTATGAAAAGGCACTGGGCTTTCACCGCTTTTGGTCCGTCGACGACAAACAGATAGCTACCGAGTACTCGGCGCTCAAGTCGATTGTGATGGCATCGGCCGATGAAACAATCAAGGTCCCAGTGAATGAGCCAGCAATTGGGAAGAAGAAGAGCCAAATTGAGGAGTTCATTGAGTTCTACGGTGGTCCCGGCATTCAGCATATTGCGCTGCGCACAGACAACATTATTGAGACGATCAGGAACTTACGCAAGCGTGGCGTAGAGTTCATCAGCGTTCCACAGACCTACTATAAGCAGCTCAGGCTGCGTCTGGCTTCGTCAAGTGTAAAAGTCCGTGAGAACCTTGATGATCTCGAGCGCTTGCATATTCTCGTCGACTTCGATGAGAACGGCTATCTGCTACAGCTTTTCACCAAGGTGGTTGTTGACCGTCCGACTGTGTTCATCGAAATTATTCAACGGCACAATTTTTCGGGTTTTGGCGCGGGCAATTTCAAAGCGCTCTTCGAGGCTATCGAGCGCGAGCAAGCCTTGCGCGGTACCTTGTAAGGCGGTGACATCATAAATGTCTAGTGACATCATAATTATCTAGTTTAGACTTTCTGCAGGCCAGCTATGCGCGAAAGGCTTGATATATTTTTGCGGCGGCCTAATTATCAAATTCGACAATTGCGCTAAGCTCAGTTACAAGCTTCACCTGCACGCATGACGTTAGGCCTGCTACTCCCAGCGCACCCGGTCGCTTGTCGTGACAAATCTGATTTTTACGAACGCCCGCCTGACGGTGAAACTTCCTAGCCGATGGCGCAAACAGTCAAAGAACACTTTGAGGCGCACCCGGTCGCTTACCTCCTTGGTGGCGCAGCGACTCTTTATGCGCTGAAGCTGGCGTTCAGCAAACGTGGCCCTAAGGACTTTTACAAGGGCGGCTTCGACTCGAAGATGAACAAAAAAGAGGCTCTGCAAATACTCAACCTGCGAGAGAGCACGCTCACAAAGGCCAAACTCAAGGAGACACACCGCAAAATTATGCTTCTCAACCATCCTGACCGTGGTGGATCGCCTTACATGGCTACCAAGGTCAACGAAGCCAACAACTTGCTCAAAAACGAAGTCAAGCGCTAAAAGCTGGATTTCCTGTACATATATTGCTCATGAATGATCTTGCATCCGCTAATTTAGCTGCCAGTGCGTATCTTGTAGCGCATTTGGCACTATGTGGTATATTTAGTCACAGTCAAAACTTTTCATTTTGTAAACAGTGAGGCGACGTCCTCGTCATGCAATTTGTGGTTGAGTCCGCATTTTTGCGGAGAGTGTTTGACGCTCGAGCCCCACACCATAGCGTACTTGAACTTATCACGAAAGTCGCGATGAATTGAGTCGCAGAAATCGCCAATAGTTGACTTCCGCTCGCGAACAATTACAGGCTCCACCAAATCAGGCTTGGAGCCCTTCGGCTTTGTGTAAACGCGGACGAGCGAGAGCTCCTTCCAAATATTCTCGACGAGGTAGTCGAGGCCAAGATCCTCTGCCACGGAAATGACGACCGAGTGGGGCTGACGGGCCAGCCGGTCAGTCTCCTCAAGCGACACGGCGTCGATCTTATTGTATGCATAGAGACACGGGATGTAGCTGCGGTGGTTCTCGTTGATAACGTCAATGAAATCCTCGACGCCAGCGTCGGGGTCCCGCACAAGCACGTCGGCGCTGGTGATACGGTAGTCTCGCAAGATGTTAGCGATCATCTTGTCGTCCAGGTTCTTGGGCTTTTGTGCATGTGTGACCTTGACACCACCTGTAGGCTTCACAGTGAGCGTGATGTCCGGGCGTTTCTTATTGAGCCGCACGCCAACAGCCTCCAGCTCGCGCTCAAGAATCTGGCGTTGGGACTCTGGCTTCGTCGCGTCGAGCACCATAAGAATCAAATCAGCTGTTCGGGCTGTCGACACAACCTGTCTTCCGCGACCTTTGCCCTCAGCAGCGCCTTGAATGATACCGGGAAGATCCAGAATTTGAATCTCTGCACCCTCGTACTCGAGCACACCTGGCACGGACGTCAGTGTTGTGAACGCGTATTGGGCAATCTCACTTTGCGTACGCGTAACTTTCGACAGGAGCGAGGACTTACCGACTGAAGGAAAGCCGATCAGTGCGACACGCGCATGACCTGACTTTTGAACTTCGAAGCCCGTGCCGGCACCGCTTGAACCACCGGGCCCAGGCTCAAGCAGCTGCTGGCGGTAGCGCGCAAGCTTTCCCTTGAGCAGGCCAATATGGTACTCGGTCGCCTTGTTCTTCTGCGTACGCGCGAGCTCCTCCTGGATCTGCTGGATCTTGTCCGTGATATTCACCATAGTCAGCTGAAGGATCACCGGGGAAAAATGCAGTACTTTGGTAAGCGAGTCCCAGAGTAGCCAGAGCCTAGCCAACATGGCAGAGAGCGTCCTAAGCACACATATAGCCAGTACAAGTGAACAGGGCGTCCGAACGGGTATTGTGCGTGTAAAAGTTCGATTAGAATGAAAGATACGCTTGTTAAAATGGGCGAGAGGTACTGCAGGTACCTTTCTGCGCAAGCGATTTCTGGAAATGTACACGGAGAACATATCTGACTGTATTTATCCTTGATAACTCGAGATTAGCAAAAGAACATCTCGTTTTGGCTAAATTCGGCAACAGTGGCACCCACTCTGGGCGCGGCATGCGGAGAGCACAAAGAGCATCAAGCGATGAGGCGACTATGGGTTAGGTCACTGCGGGATGAGGCGGCGAGGCGCCGGCGGACGAGAATCGCGCCGCATGGAGCCGCAGGCGGACGTTCGCACAAAGATCTGGCAGCAATATTGCGATAACTAGCAACATTTTCTGCAGCAGATAAGCTCGTGTACACCCCAATATGTTTCAGTCTACGTCACACACGGCGCGGCACTGTGTTTCACCTGAGTCACCCGAGCCTATCTGCATGGACAGCAGTAAGCGGCACGCAGGACCACTTTCGTGGTGCTAACATGGTGATGGCCTTGGCTGAAGCAACTGTAGAAAGATCTATACATTGAAAGTGCATTGCAGATGCGTTCCCCACGTTGGCACGCAGAAATCTAGGCCCAGATTATCCTAGCTCGTCATCGTGAATGCACCTCATCGATCGCAGTGCTGATTTAGGAAGTCGAGCTATCAACGTCAGTGCTGCTTGGCACTCCCCTTCCGACCAGCAACTCTGGTGTCGTCACACGTCGCTATCTCTGCTAACCATGTAAATTAATTACAGTAGTGCCACTCCCACGTAACGACCATTTCTTAGTGACCTAGCTTGCGGGGCCCCAGGCAACGCATGTGACCCTGCACGGCTGAGCAGCAAGCAAGCGCGGATGCGCAAGACAGATGCAGGCACACTTGGGCCACGTGACGGTTCCTAAGAGGGCCAGGTTGCTTGCTTCGAGGATTCCAAGGTGTATCGCCGTGGTCTTGACCCTCATTTACACTCAGGAAGCCTTTGCAGTTACAAGTATTGGCTGTCCCACCTTCATTGTGTCTTTTTCGGCGCCCACGTACGTTGCCCAGAAGGCCTGCTGCATTCTCGCTGTCAGGGGTTGCCGCGATCTAGGTACGTTGCGCCCTAACCTTAGAATTTAGCATATGTAGGGGACGAAATCGCCATTTGGAGAGTCAGTACGGCTATCGTAGCTTGACAATTGCAAATATGGCTCCTGTGGCTGCTCTGAACCTGGCTAAGCGCTACATCTACGGCGGCGGTCCCCGCCACTACTCGTCCAAGTGGCGCCGCTTTGGCCGCTGGATTCTCCTTGGTGTTCTTCTGTTCGTCGCCTTTTGGGTCATTGTGGGTGTCTTTGCCTGCGCTGCTATCCGTCGTCACAAGGCCAAGAAAGCACAGCGCCAGCAAACCACCGGTTACGAGACTCAGCAGCAGCAGAGCGGCTACCAGAACAACAATAACTACAACCAGGGCCAGCAGGGCTATGGCCAGACCTATGACAACTCCAACCAGGGCTACGGCCACCACCAGGGTACTGAGCAACACTTTGGCCAGCAGGGCTACGGCCAGCAGGGCTACGAGCACAACGGACAAGCTACGGGTGACGCTTACGGGCCTCCTCCTGGTGCGCCTCCCTCCGCATACCAGGGTAAGGCGTGAGTTGTGCCAAGCTGGCGCGTGTAAACGGCTCGTATTCTAATTATTGAGTGAACGCGTTTACTCGGCCACGGCATTACCTATAATATCCAAATAAATGACTGAATTATTCTCGCGTAAACCGAATACATTTTCTAAGCATGCAGTAGGCGCTCATCACTGCAGTCGCCCGCGCCAAGTGCACCTGCCCGAAAGAGGCCTAGCAGTAGGGAGAGAGCGTATGTTAGGGTAAGGTTACACTCGGTAGCAGAAGAAACCTGACGTGATGGCACAGAAGCAGGTGTGTAATGATGAGTTGGGCAATACCTGCACGTGGGTGACTTTCCACGTGGACCGAAGGGCCGTTCAAGTGCCTGAGGCGCAATCAGGATCATCACGAAGTTTGAAGGCGCCTTACGAGTCACGAAGCTCGTGACTCATTTTGCTGCTCCTGAAAGCGGGTGACTCGAACGAGGTAACCGCATCGCCCGAGACCTGCAGTCACTTCCGCACTTTGCGGCTAGGGTTGATTGCACCGCTATAAATTTCACACCCTGGACTTGACAGATCATACACTCAACGTACCATGGCTGACGCTGCTGCTCCCCCCAAGCCCCCTGCTCACCCCCTGAGCGAGCTTCCCCGCTCGACGATCAACATCGATGAGCTGAAGCGCAATTACTCCAACAAGGAGACCCGCGAGGAGGTCCTTCCCTGGTTCTGGAACGAGTTCTTCAACGAGGAGGAGTGGTCGCTCTGGAAGGTCGACTACAAGTACAACGAGGAGCTGACCCAGACCTTCATGTCGAACAACCTGATCGGCGGCTTCTTCAACCGTCTGTCGGCCTCCACCAAGTACATTTTCGGTGCTGCCGTCGTCTACGGTGAGAACAACAACAACGGTATCCAGGGTGCCTTCGTCATTCGCGGCAAGGACTACCTCCCCGCGTTTGACGTTGCCCCTGATGTGGACGTGTTCGACTTCAAGAAGCTCGACCCCAAGAGCGAGGCCGACCGTGAGCTGCTCGGTGACCTCTGGGCTTGGGACAAGCCTCTCGTCATTGACGGCAAGGAGCGCGAGATCGCCGACGGCAAGGTCTTCAAATAAGCTTGTCTATAAATTCTAGTGCTAAAAAAGTAGTATCTTGAAACGCAAAGGCTTGTTGCTGTTGCTGCACGGATGAGGGTTGATAGATCCCTCTGCAAAGATGCCAGTAGACTGTAGTGAGTCGGTGGTCTGTTGCAAAATAGCTTTTTTCAAGCCTATTAATCTATCAATATTTTAAACCGAGCCAACTTGACGCACAGCATTCAGAAGAACTCGAAGGTGGCCTCGTCAGACTCGTACTCGGGCACCTCGACGTCCTCAATGTCAGAGTCAGAGCTCGAGCTGTCATCCGAGTCAACAATGATAAGGTCCTCCTCGTCGTCAGTGCCAACCTCAATGATGTCGTCGTCGGACTCAGACTCCTCCGAGTCGCTCGAGTCGGAAGAGTCGGAAGAGTCGGAAGAAGCCTCCTCAACAAGCACCTCGCCAAGGTCAACTTCAGAGTCAGAGTCGTCCGAGCTGTCCGACTCGCTGTCGGCAATGACGCCCTCGGCAAGCTCAATCTCAGAGTCCGAAGAGTCCGACTCCGAGTCAGACTCCGAGTCCGATGAGTCGTCCGAATCGGACTCCTCAGAGCTAGAGACATCCTCGGCGTTAGCAAGAACGGCGGCAACATCGTCCGAGTCGAGGTCGCTGGCGTTCACATCGATCTCGAGGTCAGAGTCGTTAATCTGCGAGTCCTCGGAGTCGTTGTCAGAGTCGAGAAGCGATGAATCGTCGGAGTCATCAGACGAGTCGCTGTCGCTGTCGCTGTCACTGTCGCTGTCGCTGTCGCTGTCACTCTCAGAGTCAGACGAGACGTCCGAAACAGCCACCAGCTCGCCATCCGAGTCGAAAACAAGGTCAGTGACCTCGTCATCCGAGTCGCTCGACTCCTCGTCGGAGCTAGACTCGTCAGAACTCGACTCCTCGTCAGACGCAGGAAGGCGCTCGGCTACCGAGTTCTCAAGAAGCTCAACGACGAAGGGCATCAGGTCGTTGATCTTGGCGATGTAGAAACCAATGCGCATGCGGAAGCTGCGGCTGGCCTTGAGCGAGTTGGCAGCGACCAGCGCCTCCTCGAGGTTCTCGCGCAGCAGCTCCAGCAGCTCCGCGTACGAGGTCAAAGTGTCGGTCTCAAACGCCACAGAATCGAGATCCAGCTCGGTGCTGCGGTCAAAGATGTCGAAGTACTCCTGGACCTTCTGTTTGAGGTCGCGGAGCGCCTGTGTGTTGTCACCATCCTGGTGGCGGCTGTGGCGGTGGCTCTTGCCCACACGGTTCTCCGCAATAGCGGCGCGCTCGGCACGACGAGCAGCGCGACGGGCGTCGCGGCGGCTCGAGTGCCGGCTGCTCTTGCCCTCGTTGTCGGAATCACTAGGGACGTAGTAGTACGGCATGATGAAAGAGCCTCAGCGGCACCCTGCAGTCTTATATATGCCCACGAAACATTTTTTCACGCACCTTGCATGACAGGTGCAGGGGACTTGCATGCAGAAACTTCTCGAGGTCTTGAGGACATTCGCCGCCCAGCGACCCGACTAGTGATCTCCATAATTGATAACACAAGTACTGAGAGATTAAAGATATAAAATAATGCACTTTATTCGCCCAAATTTGAGATTTCCTGGATCTCACTTGAGGTCCTCGCCGCCCTGCCGTCATCACCCTAGCCCTGGCGAGATTTTTTATTTGGGGCCTACCCTAGCGGGAATAACATGTACAAACACATGTACACGAGCCGCCAGCGCCCCCCCACAGGCCCAAGGCAGGAGTGCCCCAAACCCTGGCACTGGCCACCCTCGGGCGCTAGCCTTTAACGCAGCATTCGCGTGCGATCGCCAGTTGGATCAGTTTCCAGACCTGGCCACAACGTTTGTCTGCCAGCTCAGAGCCGCGGATGTACACTATGGCCAAGCTTACTGGTATTCAGAAGGACGTGCTGCATTTCTACCGGCAGTGCATCCGGGCAGCGTACCGTAAGGGCCCGGAGGCGCAGACGGACTTTATTCGGTTCACGCGCAAAGAGTTCGAGCGCTACCGCGGCCTGAGCCGCAAAGACATCAACACTATCGAATACCTGCTGCGTACCGGTACTCGGAAGCTCACCATGTTTTCGAACCCCAGTTTGCGCAAGGTCAGCTGAGCTTACCTGCAAAAGCCTGGGCGCGCCCGAATAATCCCACCGCGCAGCGCACCGGCGATTCTCTTTTTATTATTTGGTTTGCATTTTAACAATCTGGTTGGAATCAGATTAACAGGGGCAGCCCGCTGCTCTTGACGAAACAGGGCTATTGATGCCCATAGTGACGATGACGCTTATTTAAAGCACATAAATGCATATAGATCTGTGACAGTAGAATCCATAATTCTGTGCGGGGACAGCTCTGTGGGGTATGCCGAGGCATTGAGTCCTTCCGGCGCGCCGCGCGGCTCGGCAGTGCTGCAGGGCTGTGCCAGGTGCATACAGATGACTCGTCGGCATGCTCGGCTGCTCAAGAAGCACCCAAGGGTCCCACCTGCCGGGCCGACACACCGCCGCGGACGCATGGCCCAACTGCTGGATTCGACCATGAACGCCATTTGGCATTGATTGCCGCTATGATGTCCGCAGAGTGCCGGTCCATTGTCGTCAACACGGCCCCAAGCGCCTGGCTGCGACCCAGCGCCCGGGGCCGGGGCCCCGCCATCAGGCACCGCCCCTAGCTGCTCCGCGTCAGCCCTGCTTCGGCTAACTACCCAAGCAGAGGGCGCCGTTTTTACCTCGGGCCATGTGATACCCTAGGACTGCCGGCTGCTCCCAACCCCGCATTTAAGCACGCAGCGGCCGACCCTCCGGGATCTCCACCCATAGGAAAGCTTGCAAATGGCCGACAACACGGACAGCGCCATTGAGATTGAGGGCTCCGGCAGCGCGCTTCTGGGCCAGATCAAGTCGTTTGCGGCTGGCGGCGTCGGTGGCGTATGCGCGGTGCTTACCGGCCACCCGTTTGACCTGGTCAAGGTCCGCCAGCAGACGACCAGCGGCCTGAGCGGGCTCGGCGCCGCGCGCTCGATTCTGCGCGCGGACGGCCCCACGGGCTTTTACCGCGGTGTCTCTGCCCCGCTCGTTGGCGTAACGCCGATGTTCGCCATCTCGTTCTGGGGCTACGACGTCGGGCAGCGCATCGTGCGCTCGGTGACGAAAACGGGCGAGAACGAGCAGCTGAGCATTGCCGGCGTGTCTGCAGCTGGTTTCCTGAGTGCCATCCCCATGACGGCCGTGACGGCGCCATTTGAGCGCGTCAAGGTCATTTTGCAGCTTCAGGGCCAAGGCAACCTCAAGGAGGGCCAGAAGCAGTTCACGGGCGCCTACGACGTGGTCAAGCACCTGTACAAAGAGGGCGGTCTGCGCTCGGTGTTCCGCGGCAGTGCGGCAACGCTTGCGCGTGACGGCCCCGGCTCGGCGCTGTACTTTGCTGCCTACGAGTACCTCAAGCGCGGCGCGCCCAAGGACAAGGACGGCAACGTGTCGCTCGGCGGCATCATGTTCGCCGGCGGCATGGCTGGCATCGCCATGTGGGTGCCCGTGTTCCCCATCGACACGATCAAGTCCAATCTGCAGTCGAGCGAGACCGCGCAGTCAATCTCGCAGGTCACGCGCGCGATTTACCAGCGCGGCGGCATCAAGGCGTTCTTCCCCGGTGTCGGTGCTGCGCTTGCGCGCTCGTTCCCGGCCAACGCCGCGACGTTTGCCGGCGTCGAGCTCGCGCACCGTTTCTTCAACTCGCTGTCGTAAGGCGGCCAGCATGTGCACGAGCCTTTTTACCCTCCTCCTATAGACTCCCAGGGCTCGGCGGCTCAGTGCGAATTTATTTCCTCGTAGATTTTATATTGAGCATGCAAACTTCGAATTGCAGCACAGCGCGTCTTTGTCTCGCGCGTTGCTCGGCTTTTCTGTATATATTGTGCTCCGCTGCTGCCGTCCTCCTCTCACACCCCCAGCCTGACAAGGTCGCGAGGCAAGGCCAGCGTTTCCCCAGCTGACACGCATGCGTGGGACGTCCGGCGCGCCTGGCGAGCCTGGCCGGCCTGGCTCCGAGCCGCGCCCGCCGGGCCAGCCGAACGGCATTGGCGAGCCCGCGGTGCCAGACGGTATCGGTTTTGGGCACGCGAACGGCGCCACCAACGGCGTCGACGTCGGCGTCGACGTGAACGTCGACGGCGCGGCCGCCGCGTTCGAGGCGCTGGCGGTCGACGAGGTCGCGGCAGACGCGCAGGAGGAGGACGAGGAGACGCCAACGACGGTCGACGAGCTCGACCGCGCGGACGGCATCGCGCCCGCCGGCGCCGCCACAGAGACAAGCCGGCCGCGCACGCACCAGATCACCTCGGCGCTGCGCGTGGTTCCGCAGATCGACTACGCCTACCGCCCGCTGCTCTCGTTCCGCGAAGAGCTGCAGAATTTCATGGCGCTATGTCCCGACCTGCCCGAGCTTGTGGCGGCGCTGCCTGAACGGTACGGCCCTGTCGCGCCCAGCGCGGGCCCGGGCGCGCCGTCGCCGGCCGAGAGCCTGCTGCTTGCCGGCGACCTGCCCGGCGTGTTGTACTTTGCGCTCGGCAGCTACCAGAGCGTAAGCACGAGCGCCGACCACGAGAGCCGCGTGCGCACGAACCTGCGGGCTCTGCTGCGTGCGGATCTCGTCGAGCTGCTGCCGCTGCCCCCGCAGACGTTCGAGGCCACGGCGCTGTGGGCGCTCGTCGCCCTGCTGGCGGCCGAGGAAGTCGAGACGGCATATGCACAAGCGCAGGCCGACGTCGGCGACCCGCCGCTTGCTGCGGCTCTGGCCAAGCGCGACCTGCTCACGGGGCTGGTGCAGGAGGTTGCCGCTCGCCGCTGGGAAGACGTGGCGGACCTGCCGCTGCTTGGTTCGCAGCTCGCACTGTTCCGGCTCGCGATGCTTGCACAGTTTGGCGGGCGCGCGGCTATGGCGGCTGCCGACAGATACAACTACAAGGCTTACGGGCTTGACGGCCCCGGCTCGCTCGGTGCCAACGGCGGGGCCAAGAATGGCCACAGCAGTCCCAGCCCTCAGCCTGCTGCTACAAACGGGGCTGTCGCCGACGGCGGTGGCGGTAGCGGTGGTGGCACTACGTTTGGCACGGCGACACCCGACGACTACGAGCTGTTCCGGCAGTCCATTCTGCTGCGCTACCCCGCGTACGTGCCCCCTGACTCGCAGCTGCCGCTTGGCGCCTTCAGCGCGCTACGTCCGGGTGCAGCCCCGGGCGAGGGCCGGCGAAAACAGCTGATGCCGTCGCTCTCGTCGGCTACCACTCCAGCGAGCATTGAGGAGGCGTGCCAGCTGTTCCGCTCGCGGATCCGCACGACGCCGCAGATTGTGCAGCTGTGGCGCGAGCACGAGGCGTTTGTACGCACGGGACTGTTTGTGGACGCGCAGCTCGAGACTGAGCATCCCGACGCCGAGATGCCCGCGCCGCTCCGGCGCGTGCAGACCTTCTATGCGGAGACGCTTTTGTACCTCAAGTCGTTTTTGACCGTTGTTGCCAACTACCTCCTGCGTGAGAACCTGAGCACCGTTGAGCCCACGGGCCTGCATGCGGCAACGACAGCTATCCGCCTTCTGCTTGAGTGGTTCCGGCTGTCGCACGTGCTCAAACACGAATACCTCGGCGCCGTGCTCTTCGATCTACGGTATCATCTTGTGGCCTTCAAATTCTGCGCGCGTCACCCGATTCTTGAAACGGTGACGCAGCTGCCACCGCCCGAAGCCAGCTTTTGGTCGCTCGCCAAGGCGCGGTCACAGGGCCACGCGCTGTCAGAGGACGCCTACGGACCAACGGTGGCCGTGCCACCGCCCCAGGCGCCAGCTCAGCCTGCCGCGACAGAGGGTGTTCGCATTGAGCAGTTCTCGGTGCCGCTTCTCGAGTCGTTTATCGCGTTGCTGCGTATGACACGCGACCTTATCACCGACAAGGTGCAGCGCATCATCATAGTCGCCGAGCTTCCCGCGTCCGCGCTGCGTCAGCTCATGGCTGTGTCAAATCACGACCTGTGGCAGGAAGTGCTGTACATTTTCAAGCTGCAAGCACCGTTCAATGGCAAAAAGTGGCGGTACATGAACATGGAACTTATTTCGGCGATCTACTTGCACTGCGAGTCCAAACTCAACGATGACTGGCTCAGCGGTACCGACGTGGTCAACGAAATCCGCGCGGCGTCGTTCCAGGAGGAAGCGCTGCGCGAGCTTATCGAGCTCTACAACGCGCGCATTCGTGCCGGCCTTCTGCAGGCTGACCTTGCTGAGGCAGATGCGGCCGCCGCTGCTTTCACGCAGTCTGGCGAAACCACGGCATACTAGCTATTTATTTGTAAATACCTCTCACGACTTGCATTTTCTAGCTTTCGCGTCACCCCGCGCACTCGGCACCTGGCAGCTGCCGATAGCTGCACGACTTACCCAGCTTACGCGTGGGACGACGCGCCCGTTGGTGATCGACTGCGCGCGCGTCAACACACGATCGGCCAGGTCGATGGAGAGCCTCGGCGGGGTGCGCCAGATCCTCGACATCTGGCACGAGCAGGACCAGCCGGGAAAGCAGGCATTTTTGGATGATCTGCCGTTTGCGCTGCAGGGCATCAGCACGGAGCGCTTCCGCGACATCGACGGGGCCCTCACTGTTGTTGGGCCAGTCAACTATGGCGACCGCACGCTTCTGCGCCGCCTCATTGAGCCGGGCGCGCTGTATCGCAGCATTCGGAACGTGCTCGCGCGTGAGCCTCGCGGGCTGGTACTGCAGGCGCTGCACCAAGCGGTTAGTGACGAGCTTCAAAACTACCTAGTGCTCGTTGGCGCGCTTGAGAAGCGCATTCGCAGCCGCGACGAGGCTGTGAACTACTCATCGTGCTCTGTGTGGCTGCGCGAGGCCACAGAGGGCATGCGCGTGCTATATACACTCATGGCGGATGCTGAAGTTGCGCCAGCAGACGTGTTATCCAACCTCTTCAGATACACGCAGCACGGCGATGAATTTGTCGCTACGCTTGCGTCGCGGCTACTTGAAAAAGCGCAAGTTCCGTTCTCCGCGATGCTCGACCACTGGGTGGCGACAGGTACGCTCAATGACCCCTTTGATGAGTTCTTCGTGCAAGTCGTCGACACACCGCAGCTCTGGGCGGGTCGCTTCGCATTCCGCGGGGACCGCGTTCCCCAATCGCTCGGTTTGGACACAGCCCACAAATCGTTTGAAATCGGGAAGTCGCTTTATTTCCTCCGCGTGCTGTGCGACGATCACGAATTTGTACTCGCCAGGCAGACAGGGTCGCGGAGTGCAGAAAGTATCGAGGACTCTTACAGACGCGTGCTCGAACGCGTGAATGAGCAGCTCTCTGACCGCTTCTCACTACACAAGCACTTCACTGCGCTTCGAGATTATCTGCTTTTAACAAAGGGCGACTTTGTCGAGTCTCTAGTTCAAGAAGCCCAAGCTTCGCTACACAAACCTGCCCGCGAGCTGCACCGTCTGGAGCTCCTATCAATTTTGGATGCGGCCATCAGCAATTCCAATGCAAACTTCGAGGACCAGGCGGTGCTACAGCGCCTCGATGCACGCATGCTCGACTCGGGGCATGGTGAGATGGGTTGGCAAGTTTTCACACTAGAGTACAAGCTTGACTCGCCGCTTGATGTTATAATCGACTCGCGCGCCGCACGCCACTACTTGCGAATATTTAACATGCTCTGGCAGTTACGCTGGGCGTCTCATGCACTTACACAGACCTGGAAACGCGTTACCTTGGGACAGCGCGGACCCCTGGGCCAGGCCACCGCTGAGCAAGAGCTTGCAGAACCCTGGCACACGGCGCGCGAAACTCTACAGATCATGTCACGGTTCTCAGAAGAGCTGCTACTGTATATCTATACGGAGGTAATCGAACGCCAGTGGAAGGCCATGTACACCAAGCTTGATGCCAAAGCACCTACCGTCGACGAAATCATCGAGATTCACAGCGAATTCTTGTCGAACATAACTAGCCGGGCATTGTTTGGCCGCAGCTCAGTCATTGACATCCTGCACAGCCTCGTCAAGAGAATTTTGAGCTTCGATCGTACAGTTGACAGTCTGTATTACATGACTGTCAACCGCCAAGTCGTGCATGACCCGCAACGATTTGAGCGTATCGTATTCGGCGTAGAAGAGCTGCAGAATCATTTTGTTTCTGAGGTTCGCACCCTCATTTTGGAGCTCGACGCGCTCGACGACGATAGTCGTGCCTTCGCAACGCGCTTGAACTTCAATTATTTCTATGACCTCAGAATTTGAATGAGAAGAATGAGAAAAGCACTTTTCCGAGTGCCAATTAGGTATATAAATTAATGTTATGTGATCGTGACTCGTAACGCTTGTATCCACAGCTCGTGAAATTCATGAAAAGTGAAAAGAAGGACGGGGCCCCCACATTTATGCACGGCCCGAAGTGATAGATGCAACTTCCACGGCCTCGCTAGCGACAGCGCTAGCCCTGACCTGGGGAGCGCGCATCTGAATATTGACAGTGTCAGAGGACACGCCAGCAGCCTTGAGCTTGCGTGCCTTTTTCTCGGCGGCTTTCAGGGCTTTCTTTTTTGCGTAGGCGGCCTCCCGCTCGCGGCGACTCTTAGCAATGTATGACTCTGACTTGGCGTATTTCGAGCCGAGCAGCAGATCCCAGTGTACAAAGTAAGGCTGCGAGAAGTTAGTTTTGATGCCGAACGGCTGATGGTGAATATCATGGTACGTCGACCGATTAGGGAAGGCCCACTGGAGGGGGTCCCAGGGAAATTCGTAGCCACAGTGATCGTCGACGGTCTTCATAGTCGAGAACGTGTACAACATGATGAGCTCGCGCGGAGACATGAATGCCAGGCTACCTGAGATCAGAGCGCCAACCGTATCAAGCAAGAAACCTTCCACCAAAGAATTATAAAGTGCGCCGTACGCGTAGGGCACGTACAAGCGATGATGAACCGAGTGGAAATTCCGGTAGGCCCATTTATTGAGGTGCATGGCACGATGCAGCATGTACTGCCAAGTATCCATTAGAAAGAAGGCCCATACCATGCGCAGCGTAGGTGATACATACCAGTACCAGAATTCGGCGCTCTTGATTGAGATCCCAAACCGACTGGCAATTCTCCACACCTCGTAAGACTCGTGACCGGTCGTATAGATCGGCTCGAATTTCCCAACGGCAACGCCAAGCACAACTTGAATGGCCTGCTGGGCAAGTACAGCCCGCACAACCTCCATAGGCGTACACCTGTTTCGCGTATCGACCTCCTGCTGTGTGTGGATCCGATATTTCTCGGCAAGCTCGAACGTGTCGAGCATCTGATATCCCAGCGACATGAGCCAGTAAACCACAATTGGAAGAACAAGTGCCAGATGCCCATCCGCAATGAACGACAGCAGCGGCTCTTGAGGCTGCGCTAGCCGTTCAGGAGGAAGGCCGGTGGCGTTCAGCATGACAGGAGGTGGTAAAACACTAACGAGGCTCGCGCGCGCGTCAAGCGAAATAAAAACTCCCACGACTAATCAGGCAGACCCAAACCCAGGAGTACGATGCCCTTTCCCAGATAAGCCTGATTCGTGCGTTGCCAGGTACCGAGCGAATACGCCCCTACGCGCGCTACCGCGCTAAATAAAACTATGATAGACGAAATTCGAGCTACAAACGTTTTAATCCTTGCGATGCAGTTCCCCGATTGAGATTCTGCCATGTGCATGCCAAGCGTGGTAGCTGCCTTCTGAGTAAGATCCGACCCCGCATTCTCGGCCGGGCAGGCTACAGGTTCTAGTGTCCATATGTTGAATTAGGAGTATGTGTGCTATGTGTGGATAGTTGCTAAGTATACAAAATAATAGAGGCTGCATGAGCTTTTTACTCGAGCTTCTCGTCCTTGACCTCGCCAGCGTAGTCAACGTTGAGGGCAACAGCAGGGTCGGGAGTCTTGGCCTGCGGGCCACGGTAGCGGCGCTTGCCGCCAAGGTGCCAAAAGGCGATGGCGAAGGCAATAATGCCGACAAAAATCACAACGGCGTAGTTCATATTTTGGGGGGTCACAGGGCGATTCGTCGGCATGAAGAAAATGATACTGACGAACAGTGTCCATAAGATGGCCCAAATGTTGATCATGTAACTGAATTTGCCAAGGTGCCATGGGCCCCGCTGGAACAGATGCGGGAACATGACCTTGCCGATGATGGGGACGACGTACGACCAGTCAAGCGCGATTGCTGTGACGTTGAAGATGGCGTTGATAGTCGTGGTCGAACCCAGGGCGATCAGGTTGAGCAAAATGCAGCAAACAGTGTTCATCCACACAGCGTAGACGGGCGTGCGCGTATACCGGTTCACACGGTACCAAATGCGGGACAGAGGCAGCATCTTGTCGCGAGCCTGCGCCCAGGTCGTGCGCGAGCAGGCTTGCAGCGCCGTCAGCCCAACAAAGTTCATGACGATAAACATGGCCACCGTGAAGAAGATGCCGCCAGCCTTGCCGAGACTGTTGTAGTAAATCTGAGCAACCGGTTGGCTCGCCGACAGCAGGGGGATAGGGTCGCCCATGCAGAAAACCAGCACAATGTTGTAGAGAAAGCCAACAACGTAAGTAAAGATCATGGCCGTCGATATGGCCCACGGTGCCTTGCGCTCTGGGTCCTTCATCTCTTCGGCAATGTGCGCAGTCGCATCGTAGTCCGTCATAGTCCACGACACTGAAAGAAAGCCAAAGAGGAACGAGAACCCGAGGGGGCTCCAACCACTGTTGCTCTCCACATGCGTGAACACGTAGCTCGCATCATGTTTGTCCGTGGTCTTGGCAAGCAGTGCAATGGAGCCAGCAATGAGGCAGCCAAAATGGAACACCACGTAGGTGTTCGTCATGCGCTCAATGTACTTGGTCGGGAACGAGTTGACGGTGCCGTGGAAAAGCAAGATCGCGGCCATAACGCCGACAGAGTGCTGCGCAGTGGGCACGTACGAGAAATCCGAGCCCATCGACACGGCAGCCAGGAGCATCTGCGCTGCACCATAGTCGGACGACGCGACACCGGCGATTTGCCCCAGCAAGTTGAGGTAGCCGTCGGTCCAGCACACGACGGGCGCCCATGACTGCGGGAACAGCTGCGAGCACGCATAGTACATGCCACCCGACGTCGGGTATGCGCTGACAATCTCTGCAACGCTGAACGCAATCGTCAGACAGCCCATACCCGAAATCGCCCACGACCACACCGCCGAGCCGGCGCCGCCGGCCTCGAGCGGGTAGATGAAGGTGGTGCCGATTGTGGCCATGAGACCCGAGATCGAGACGGCGAACGAGAACGCAGAGAAGAACGTGAACTCGCGCTTCAGCTCGGACTTGTAGCCCATCGACACAAGCGCGCGGTCCGACTCGGACAGCTCATCGTAGTCGACGGCCGGGAAGTCGAGAGCCGAATGGCCCTCAGCATCGAGCGTTATGCGCGGCTCCTTCGCAGGCTGCGTCGAGGGCTCGCGCCGGGTCGTGCCCGCGGTCTTAGTGCCCTGCTGATCGGCCCGTGACACAGACATTGTCTTTTTCGTCGCAGTCGCGTGGAGACTAGGGGGAAAATTATTCTTACAAAGTAGGCGGCCGCCCTCTGACTCAGCTGCAGGACGCATGGTACCACAGAATGCATGCAATCAGGGCCCTCGGCGTGGCACAAGGCGGTCTGCGAGGCGGGCCGGCCGCAATTTTGATGCACCCCTGGGTGGGCGCAGCATTCCTCACACGAGGCTGCGACGCCGATAAGGATTGTGTGACAGGTCGTAATTAGCAGAGTAGTCAGTCGAGACGCTTTTGGCCGTCGCCTAGAACCTCGTCTTGTCTCCCACTGCCGCCCCAAGCTGCAGGCCGTGCAGATCTTTTCACGTGCACAGTGGCGGGGGAGTCACGAGCGAGCCAAAACGCCGCCTTTGCGCGACCTAACGGAGACGAACGAAGATTTCTGGTTTTTAAAACAGCCTGGCCAAATTAATTCCACGCCAGCTTCGCGCTGTCAACGCCAGTTTTGTTGAACTATGCACTTTCTACTCTGTAATGGTAAAACTACACTAATGCATTCAGTGCTCTGCGCGCGGCGCGTTGGGCAGCTCGTGCACGGCCTCGGTGATCAGCTTGAGGCCCTGCTCGACCTCGGCGTCGGTAATGACGAGCGGCGGCGCGAGACGGATAATCGTCTCATGCGTGGGCTTGGCAAGCAGGCCCTTAGACTTGAGCAGCAGACACAGGTCCCAGGCTGAGCGGCCGTTGGCCTTGGCAGAGTCGACAACAATCGCGTTGAGCAGGCCCTTGCCGCGGATCTCCGAGATAATGCCCGTGTCCAGCAGCGGCTTGAGCCCGTCGCGGAATTTCTGGCCGAGCGTCGCCGCGCGCTCCACGAGGTTCTCGTCACGAACGACCTCGAGCGCGGCGATGGCGACCGCGCACGAGAGCGGGTTGCCGCCGTAGGTCGAGCCGTGCGAGCCGGCCTCGAAGGTCAGCAGCACGTCGCGGCTTGCGAGCACAGCCGACATGGGCGTGACGCCGCCCGACAGCGCCTTGCCGAGCAGCACGACGTCGGGCTTGACGCCGTAGTGCTCCGAGCACAGCAGCTTGCCCGTGCGCGCAATGCCCGTCTGGATCTCGTCGGCGATAAGAAGCACGTTGTGCTTTTTGCACAGCTCGGCAACGCGCGGGAAGTAGTCGTCGCTGGGCACGACGATGCCGGCCTCGCCCTGGATGGGCTCGAGCAGGATCGCCGCGATCTTGTCGCCCGCGCGCTCGAACGCCTCCTCGACGTCGGCGATGTTGTTGTAGCGCAGCGGCTTGTTGGTGCCCGGGATCACGGGTCCGATCTGCTCGTTGTAGGGGCCGTAGCCAGCGCGGGCATCCGGGTCGGTCGACATGGACACGATCGCGATCGTGCGGCCGTGGAAGTTGTCGGTGGCAGCCAAGATGATCGCCTCGCCCTCGGGAATGCCCTTCTTCTGGTAGCCCCACTTGCGCGCGAGCTTGAGCGCGGTCTCGACCGCCTCGGCGCCGGTATTCATCGGCAGCAGCATCTCGTAGCCGAAAAAGTCGCACGTGAACTTGGCGAACGGGCCAAAGATGTCATTGTAGAACGCGCGCGAGCTCAGCGTGACGCGCTGGGCCTGCTCGGTGAGCGCCTTGATGATCTTGGGGTGGCAGTGGCCCTGGTTCACCGCCGAGTACGCCGACAAAAAGTCGAGGTACTCCTTTCCCTCGGGGTCCCACACCTTGGTGCCGCGCGCTTTGGCGAACACGACCGGCAGCGGGTGGTAGTTGTGGGCGGAGTACTTGGACTCGAGGCTGATAGCTTCTTCCGACGACACGTTGAACGACATGGCGGGAGGGGTGAGGAAGAGGGGGGACGAGGCGGCCCAGCAAAAAAAACTGCTGCGCTTACCCGAGGGGCGGGCGCCTGTTTGTCGGCGACAAAGGTGACCCTATGCGCAGGTGACCGCGATGTTCGGGTTTCCCTAAGTGCAGGAGATGCCGATTAGCGGCGCCCCAACCCTGGGTGTGGAGCCCTGCGTGTTGAGGCTCACCTAAGCTCACTATAGGAAGCTCCCCATCTTTGACTAAGATTACCTTTAATGCGGCTCATACACGTATATACTCCTTAGATTGAAGACTACTACTAGTTACAAGGACCATAATGTTGTCCTAGAGTCTCCCAGGTTACTGGCTCATCCTGCTCCATTATTAAGGGATCCACCCATTACGTCAACACGGGGACCCCGATTCCTTTTGCCGACGGCTCGCCGGGCATAGGAACCTCCCAGCCCACACCCGGCGACGCGCTGCACGGGTCGAGCCACGGCACACTAGCCACTTGTCCCACGCACGCTACCGGCCCCTCCTCCCCACGCAGCAACGTGTGGTGGGGCGTTTAGTCACTGGCCGCGCCTCCCCACTATATCTTCGACTCCTCACCCGCGGGCAGTTGCGCCGCGAATCCCCACCCCACGACTAGAATGGGCCTGTTTTCGCACGCACAGCCGCACCACCATGCGAAGACGCCGTCATCGACGTCGCCGCCGCCGGCCGGTGGCGTAGACGGCGGCGGCAATAACGTCGACGACGTGGACGAGGTCGATGACGGCAACAAGAACATTATTCTTTCGCTGATCTCGCAGCTCCGGCCCGGCGCGGACCTCACCCGGATCACGCTGCCGACGTTTATTCTGGAGCGCAAGTCCATGCTAGAGCGGATCACGAATCTCATGCAGCACCCGCAACTGCTTGTGGACGCTGTGCACACCGACGACCCCGTGCAGCGGTTTGTCCAGGTTGTGCGCTGGTATATGAGCGGCTGGCACATTGCACCCAAGGCGGTGAAAAAGCCGCTGAACCCGGTGCTCGGTGAGTACTTTACCTGCTACTGGGACCTCCAGGACGGAGCCCGCGCCTACTACGTGGCGGAGCAGGTCTCCCACCACCCGGCCAAGTCTGCGTACTTTTGGTCGCTGCCCGCGCACGGCATCCAGGCGGATGGCGTGCTCGTTCCGCGCTCGCGTTTCCTGGGCAACTCGGCGGCGTCGATGATGGAGGGCGTGGGCCAGCTGCACTTTACCGAGCGCGGCGAGCATTACGAGATCACGCAGCCCAACATCTACGCGCGCGGCGTGCTGCTGGGCAACCTCAAGTACGAGATGGGCGACCACGCAATTGTGACGTGCCCCGAGCTCGGACTCAAGTGCGACATCGAGTTCAAGGTCAAGGGCTACATCTCCGGTTCGTACCACGGGATCGGCGGGCGCATCGAGCGCAATGGCAAGGTGCTGTACGAGCTGTCCGGCAAGTGGAACGAGCAGATGTACATTGCGGAGGTGCGTGACGGCAAGGCGCGCCACCCCGAGCTGTTTTTTGACACACTCACCGACCGGCCAGCGGTGCCGCAGGTGCGGCCGCTGCAGGAGCAGGGCGAGTACGAGAGCCGGCGGCTCTGGATCAAGGTGACAGACGCGCTCGGCCAGCGCAACCACCCCGTCGCGACCGAGGAGAAGTCCGCGATCGAGGACGCGCAGCGCGCGCTGGCGAAGCAGCGCGTCGAGCAGAACGCGCCGTTTGTCCCCAAGCTGTTTGTGCCGACCGACGACCGCCTGCAGTACCGCCTGTGGGTGGACGACCAGCTCGCGGCGACGAGCTCGCCGCAGGATAAAGAGCGCATTTTGCACACGGTTGCGCCGTTCGCCACGGGCGACGCGTTCCCCGCCAACTTTGAGGAGGAGGCGCCGCGGAAGCGGCAGGGGGCCATAAATAATTTACCAGTAACTGATCATGGGCAGGAAACTACTCAAAATCTCCTTGAGCTTGTTGCG